>JAGKQL010000049.1:104091-119974 GCA_018398635.1 Cyprinodon brontotheroides
GGCTACTATATTTGGGCAAAAATGGCCGCTCCCAGACTCAGCGATCGTGACGAAAAACATAGTTTTTATTTTTTACTTATTAACGCTAAATTTATTAAATCACCGCGAACGTATTAGTTTTAGGTATAGATTATTTTGTGCCTTTGCTTCATATGGGTACTTTTGAAGTATTGACTAGTGAAACATAAAACTCAGAATACATTTCTGCATGTAGATTTTTGTACCTGTACTAGTTTGAAATCATAGGACGGAGCATCATTCGCCGTTATCTACCATGGAATATAGTATTTTAAGTAAGGTTAAACAAAGTACTTTAATTCACAACAGTAGCTATTGCTATCCGCAAGTAATCAGTAAAACTTCGAGATCATACGACCAATTGTGCAGCTTAGATGTTATTTATAAAGAAAGTGTGAATGCAGGACCAGAAGAAAATTAATAAAATTAGATTTTCAAAATGCATAAAAATAAAATGTGAGGGAATTAGTTTGGCACACGTCATTTAGACTTGTTTTTTTTTGCTAGCTGTGGTTAAACAGGTACAAAAAGAGAAGGTGGATGGGATGGACCAGGAAAACAACATCTGAGGTTGTGGATCAATAATGTGTCCCTCCAATCCATATAAACATATTAATTAGGGGAAATGCATTGTTACTGTTAAGAGATGTTGGGTGGACAGGGCTTAACTCACATACACACGCTAATGACGCAAAGAGACATTTACTGCTGAGCAAAGGTGAGGGACATAACACTGCATCTGGGAGCAAAGCCAGAGAATAAGCATCAATCCCACTCCCTTCCTCCCCTCTCCTCTCCCACTCTGTCAGGATTCATTTTCCCAATGCACCTTTTGTGTCCATTTCATTTCCTATCGTAATATCTTGATTAAGGTGGTCACCTTTTCTTGTTGTGGCTAATGAGGAGCAGGTGTCAAAGAGCACCTCACTCAACCGCAGAGCCAGGGTTGGTAGTAGAGCTTCTTTTTCAGCATGAATAAAAGACAAAGGCTTCAATCCAAATCTAGAGTAAAACAGCTAACTACAGTAATACACTTTCTGAATGTTTAGTTGTTTTTTTACAGCATTACCTCCATTCTGCAGATACCTTTGAGCCTTTAAACCTAGTAACCTGTCTAGAAATTGGTTTTAAGGTTATCATTTCCCATACTAAATCCTTCATTCTTATGATCATACCACATTTTCTTGTTTATATAAAAACACACTAGCTAAGGTGGGTATAGAAGCCAAAAATTGTACTTAAGTAAGAGTAGCACTACTACATCATGTTTTAAGTCATGTGAAAGTAAAAAAAGCCTTTAAAGAAATTACTCAAGAATAAAAAAGGATTTGATAAAAAGTCTACTGAAGTAACTGGTCAAATTCCTCCCCATGATCATAGCAACGGATTTACGCTACTGTTCAAAAGTTTGGGGTCACATTGAAATGTCCTTATTTTGGAAGGAAAAGCACTGTACTTTTCAATGAAGATTACTTTAAACTAGTCTTAACTTTAAATAAATACACTCTATACATTGCTAATGTGGTAAATGACTATTCTAGCTGCAATTGTCTGGTTTTTGGTGTATAGAGGCCCATTTCCAGCAACTATCACTCCAGTGTTCTAATGGTACAATGTGTTTGCTCATTGGCTCAGAAGGCTAATTGATGATTAGAAAAGCCTTGTGCAATCATGTTCACACACTGACTGAAAACAGTTTAGCTCGTTACAGAGAAAACTGCCCTTCCTTTGAGCAGATTGAGTTTCTGGAGAATAAGCATTCCATAAAGGGGTCAATTAAACGCTCAAAATGGCCAGAAAAAGGGACTTTCACCTGAAACTCCACAGTCTATTCTTGTTCTTCGAAATGAAGGCTATTCCATGTGAAAAATTGCTAAGACGGTGTGTACTACACCCTTCAGAGGACAGCAAAAGCCTGTTAAATCAGCTTTCAATTAAAATCAGCTGTGCTGGAGCAAGGAAACCTCTAAACCTGCAGGACAGGGGGCCTTGAGGACCGAGTTTGGGGATGCCTGTACTACTCGCTTCAGAGGACAGCACTAACAGGCTCTAATCACAGTAGAAAAAGAAGAGGCCGCATTGCACAACTGAGTAAGAAGATAAGTAAGTACATTAGAGTCTCTTTGAGAAACAGACGCCTTCACAGGTCCCCAACTGGCATCTTCATTAAATAGTATCCGCAAAACACCAGTGTCAACATCTACAGTGAAGCGGCGGCTGTGGGATTCTGGGCTTCAGGGCAGAGTGGCAAAGAAAGAGCCATATCTGAGAATGGGCCAATAAAAGAAAAAAAGATTAAGATGGGCAAAAAAGAACGCCAGAGACATTGGACAGAGCAGCGCACTGGAAAAAGTGTTGTGGGACGGATGAATCCAAGTTTGAGGGTGGTTGGGACCAAAGAAAATGTTTGTGATAATGCAGAACAAAACAAAAGATGCTAAAGCACGCCCTACCTGAATCTGCTAAGCATGGTGGAGGTAATGTGATGTCTGGGTTGCTTTGGTGCTGTAAGGTGGGAGATTTGTACAGTGTAAAAGGGATTCGGAATAAGGAAGGCTATCACTCCATTTTGCAACGCCATATACCCAGTGGACAGCTTGATTGCTTCAATTTACAACAGGGAATAATGACGTTAAACACACCTCCCAAATCGCATACAAGAACTATTTCTAGGAGCAGAAGCAGGCAGCTGGTATTCTATCGCTAATGGAGTGGATTTACATTTATGAGTGAATAAAGCCAGAACTTGTTTACCAAATGAAACTGACCTAGCAATTTACTGGAGGGGGAGATATTGTAGTATCATATTTGCTTCTTTACCAGGACTGCTCCAGTGTGAATAAAGCTGTTACATTAGGGGGTAAGGCATGCATTTGCGTATTTATACGAAACACTCAAAGTGACGCATTGCCAGACAAAAAGTCCTGACTCCTGCAATAAGTTTCTCTGCAACAACGGCATCTCTTACAACTGGACTGACATCATTCTATGAAGCATTGCATCTAGCACGCAGGCAAATTTTTAATGATGGCTGGAAATTGTTCGGACGTAGACCTAAGAGAACTCTTCCCTGTCTGTGCTGAGAGTGAAATGGTACTCCAGCTGTCAGGAGGTGTCAATGTAACGGCTGCTCTTCAGGACTGCAGTGGGCAAAAATTAGAACTAATAAACTTAGAAGTGAGTTGAGGAATCACTGTAAAGTAGAGTAAAGACACGTTATGATAGCGGTGTAGAGATAAAGGGAGGAATAGGCCTCCAGCCCTTCATTAGGCTTTATGTTCACTGATATTTTTCATAATTAGCTAAGGAGAGTTTTTCATACTCTATGCCTGGAGGGCTGATGTCTCACATCTTTTAGATGTGTCCCTGGTCCAACATCTCGCATTTAAACAGCTGAATGACCTTTGCTATCAGTCATCTTCTCATAAGGACCTATTTTTTGCAGGTCATAGCCCCTAAAAAGCTGAGGTTTGGCACGTTTGCTCTAGTTCCATAACAGCAGTGTTTACATTAAGATGGAATTGCACCAATATTATCTCTATTTACTTATTGGGTTGTTTATAAAATAAATTATTTGGAGGTATTGGTCCATAAGGGTTGAACTTCAAATACCTGCCATACTTCTCTAATTCTTAGCTGTAATTAATAATTAATGCAATAATTAATGCTTGAAGGAATACTAGGTAGTTGTATTGAAGTAGCGTTTTTAGTGACTTCCTGATTAAATGCTCCTTTCTAACCTATCACCACTTTTTTGTGTTCTGTTTTTGGTCCAATTTTTTTCCTGTTTAAAGAAAATGCTGCCACCATAATAATGTTGACTATTTTTAAAGATGACTCCTATCACTGCCATTAAAAGGATATTCAGTTAGAAATCCCTTTAACCGTCACCATTTTTTATTATTGCATGCTTTTGTATAATTGCTCAAACTGTGTAAAAAATGGATGGCTAAAATAAATCCAAATAAATGAAGAGAATCTAGAATCCTTGTTTCTGTACCATTGAATGATACCTCTAATTATGAGACAATTTATAATCATAAGGAACACTGAGGTATAGTTTAACTCGGTTTTACTTTAGATAGTCATGTTCAGTTTTTCGACTGTTTAACCTAAGTTTTTAAGAAGTTGACATAATTTTTCATAAACCATGTGTTTGGACATTTGTAACAATTATTCACCTACCCTATATGCTCTTAGCAGTGCTAGGTTTCTGTTTCTGTTATATTTTTCTTTTGAGTATTCAGTCTTACTTTATTTTACTCCTTGATTTCTAGTGTTTAGTTTTCTTTTCACCATGTTTTATAGTCCTAGTTATTTGATTACGCATTCCTTGTTGTTATTTCCAGGTGCTCTATTTGTTGTTCTGCTGCTGCCCTTCTTGCAAGTTCTCCTTCTCTCCCTCTTGCTCTGTGCACATGTGCTCCCAGTTTCCTCATTAGCCCCCTCTTTGTCTCAGTCTCCTTTAAAAAGCCCTCTCTGTTCAGTTCCCCTTTGCTGGGTCCTCGTCAAACTTCCACACCGTCTAACATGCTCCAACTCCTTCTCTCTGTGCCTTTCTCGTTAGTGTTTGTGATTCCCCGCGGATGTCCTTATGGTTTCTGGGTAACGTTAGACTTGTTTTTGATGTTTTTTTATTTTTGGATTTTTTTGACTTCTGGTTTCATGCTTGTTTGGACTTTGTTTTCCTTTTGAAGTTTTGGATAACCAGCCTCTGATTTCAGTTAAGTCATTATTAAATCCACAACAGATTCACCTCTGCCTCCCTGGCTCTGCTTTTGGGTCAACTAACCATAGTCAAATCGTGACATTAGCTATAGTTTAAGGTAGGTGGACTCCATTGATCTTTTTATAAAACAAATGAAGGCTCATCTTTTTCTAACCGGTTGGGTTAAAGCAACTGTTTTGATGTACGACTGTTTAATGTTTTTAGTTTTCTTTCTGAATTGCACTTTGTGATCAAATTCATAAAGGTGCTTTAAAAAGAAAGTTGATTTATTCACTTGCTGTGAGTTTGATCAGGTTGTGTGGAAGTTTCTAGATGACCCAAATGCAGAGAAGGAAGCTGAGGTGGTTTCTTACAGATTTAAGGCTGGATTTATGCCAAATGAAGCAAAGTCCAAACAAAAAATTCAGAAAACCAAATAAACCAAGAGACCTCAGGGAAAACACACACCAGGTGCCAAGAAAAAACTGAGGAACCAGTAAACAGTAACTGAAGAGGAGGATCAATGGGAGACTGAACAAAGACCAGGCTGATCAGCAGATTGGGAGCATCTGTGGAGAGAAGAATCTAGAAGGGAGCTAGAGGGAGGAGACTGACACAAGAGGGCAAAATAGGGTAAACAAGAAATACATAGAACTCAAATATAACACAGAATAACACCACGAAACAGAAATGAAACTGACAGAAACTAAGAAAGAAAACTTAAACAGAACCAAAAAGTGCAAAACTATGACAGGTTGTAGAAATATTGATGAGATGTAAACCCTTCTAAAATGGCAAGGTTATGTACTATAACTGCAACATTGTGGGTGCAGCTTTTGTCAGCAAAAGTTAGGAATCAAAGAAGATTGAGAATATTGGATGAACTTGCATTTTATGGAAATGGATGGAATATTTAAAAAAAACATCATCACAAAAGGGTTGATTTTCTTCGTTTACTGTTTTCATAATACTCTTGTTATCACAATCAGCATCATAACTATAATTACAACAATTACACAGCTCATCCTCTTCAGCAATCAACTTTAATTACCGTTTAGAAAAAAAAACTACCAACACAAATGCTTTTTATCCTCAAAACAAAATGTCTTATTTAACATTTATCCCCTTTTATCACGTGCTTTCTACAACTGCAGCTTGATTTTGTTTCCTGAAATGTGCGAAACCGCGACACTGAAGCTTTCAACACGAAAAACTTTTCACACAAAAGATCTAATGAAAGAAACAAGAGTTTGTGTACAATATAAATACTTACTAAATTACAGCCTTCATTGTTTTAGTTTTTACATTTTTTACCTTCCCTTAGCAATAAACTCCTAGCTTACACATCTTTTTTTTAAAACCTCCAATCATTTTTTCCGTGTACGTGTCCTAGATGAGCGTGTTCACTTAGCCTAGAGTCCTACCATATTTCTACTCTAATGTGAAGAAAAAATGTTTTATTATGTCCTCCGAAATCCAGAAGTCTGATTCTTAAAGGAAAAGTTAAATCTGAAATGATTCCATCCTGTTCAATAAATTATAAATTCAGAGTAATTTTCATGTGAATGTGCTTTACTGGAAGCATCCATGTTTGTCAAAGAACACTACTGCCACCTACTGGTTTGTGACGCTACGGCGGCATCGGACTGTTAAGCTGATCGTCCCAGTGCTGCGCTATTATCCGTTGACCTGAAATCATTGTTCTTCCAAATGTTGGCTGCTATTACTGGGTTTTTGTCTGGCCAGAAGTCGATGGCAAATCCAAGTCATCAAGTTGGCGATCCAATCAATCAACCCGTCCGTGGAGGATCAGGAATCAGAAAGGCAGGAATAACTCTTTTTTCACTTTTACCCGAATGATGTATTCCAGCATCCAGCCGCCATTCAAGTAAGCGATCCTGCGACCAACCGTGCTCTGGGTGATTTGCCAGTGTAGAACTCTCCGAAAGGTGGAATAATTGTTGTTGATTGCAGATGTGTCTAGTAGTTCCTATTCCAGCATTTAGCTTGCAAGTGGGAGAATGGCGCTTGGGCATTGTCAGCATCCTGCATTCACCGCTGGAAGATGCAGGCTGGAGGAGGTTACTATATTTGGGCGAAGAATGTACGCTTCCCAGACTCAGTGATCGTGGCGAAAAAATACTATTTTTTCTATTTTAATTGATTACTTATTAAATCACCGCTAACGCATTGCAGGTATAGATTATTATCCATTCATTCCTTGCAGACCGGACTTCTCTTAAAACACTTTTAATATTCTCAATAGGAAACCTGTCACACAGACTTATTACATTGACTCCTGTTTCTGCTGCCTTGCGTCTAGTAGCGTTCTCATTACCTAGCCGCTTTTTGAATGGCGCTTAGGCTTCACCGTGACCGCGACAATTGCTGGAAGATGGCAGGAGGAGGGGTTACTATATTTGAACAAAAATGGCCGCTCCCAATGCAGACTGATTTAATGAGGAAAAAAATATTTTTTCTATTTTGACCGGGTGCTTCATTCATGAAATAACTGCTAGCGTATTAGTTTTAGGTATAGATTATTATCCATTCATTATTCCTTGCAGACCGGACTTCTTCTTTAAAACACTTTAATATTCTCTAATAGGAAACCTAAGCGATGACAGACTTATTATTAATATCTATCTCTCTCTCTCTCTGTTTCTTGCTTGTGTAGTAGTTCTCATTGATTTAGCTTGAGAAAAGCCTGGCAGGGGAGAGAGGAGGAATGGCTGGAAGGAAAAACACACACACACACACCACACACACGCACACCACCGTAATGGCGCGCGTCACTGCTGGGGAAGATGGCAGGAGGGGTTACTATATTTGGGCTAAAATGGCCGCTCACCGACTCTGCGATCACAATGAAAATAATTAGTTTTATTTTATTACTGATTAATGTTAAATACATTATATTATCGCAAACATAATGGTTTTAGGTATAGATAATTATCCTTTGATTATTCCGTGATGACCGGACTTTTCCTTTAAAAGCTATTCAATGTGATCACCTGGTGCAACCTTATTTTGATATTACCAGAACTGTCACAACCTTTTACTTGACCAGGACTATTCTCCTGTGTTATTTGTTACTCAGCTTAAATAGGATTACTAAGCTCATCAGTAATGTTATGTTTATCAGATATCCTTATGTTGTTGGATGAGTGACTTGATTTATCTACTTTACAATGAAGCTTAAAAACACATACAAGTTAAGTAAAATCTAAATTTCATCAACAAATATTCCCTTTTTCAGCCTTCCATGTGATGCATTAGACCTTTGTGATCTTTTTTTGGGTTGGAATCACTGCTTATTTCTTCCTGGCTAAGTTAGTTAAAAGGGTTAGTTAATTTCTGAGTGAAATAATGTATGTAATGTAAGAGCAGAACAAGATGGATTGTCTAAACATTATGGAATTAGGCTTTTTTGGCAAATGGTAAATAATAGTACAACTCCCCAAACACAGGACTTCCTTCAGCAGGTGACTCCTGTTACCCAGATGCACATCAGAGTATCACAGGAAATCATTCCTGCCTGTGGTCATCAATCTCTAAGACCCCTCCCTCAGGAAGTCATACCCCCCCCTCTGTAATACAGAATTATTGACATTTTTGACATTTAGTTCTTCTCTAGCCCTCTTTTGCACATTGCTATTATACCATTATATATATATATATATATATATATATATCTTTAAGTGTATATGCTTATATTTCTTTAGATGATGAATGTGTGCAATATGTTGTTTGTATACCTGGAGCGTGTAACAAAGATAATTTCCCCCTTGGATCATTAAAGTATTTCTGATTCTGAACTAGAGGGTCGGAAACTCCAGAAAGAGAACAAAGCAGATATGTTTGATTTTCTTTCAAATATAAACACAAAGATTTAAAATCAATTAATGAATTCCTCACAATGCTGATACCTGCTGTGAGCATGGAGGTCATCATGCTGTGTGGCTGTTTATCTGCAACAGCACGACTGATCCATGTTAAGAGGAAATAAATTGGGCAATGCATTGTGAGATCTTAAGCCAAAACCTGCTTTCATCATTGAGAGCATGGAAGATGGAACATGGCTGGGTCTTCCAGCATGACAATGATCCCACACACACTGCCTGAGCAACTAAAGCAAGACGTACACTGTACGATATTTTCAATCGTTGTACTCAGCTACGGCTCAAACTGTTCGATAAAATCGCAGAGTTTAAAAGTTCACACTGTATAGCCTGATGCTCTGATGCGATCTATCTGCTCACACTGCACGTCCAAAAACCACACGTCGGACTTGTCTATCTGGAAGAAGAAGAAGAAGTCTTTGTTTACACATGCAGAGAGCTCAAGGTTCTAGTAAATCGGCTCGTAGCTCTGCTTCCAGTAGCAGGATTTGCCCACCAATCCGCCGCCACGAGGGTCAACTGAATTTCAAACATGTTTGATTTTCTCCCGACCTGACGATTCCTGATCGCGAGGTGGTCGTGAGAGGCTGATCGCCCCTCGTTTCCCCCTGCTACACTACACGACACAGAACGCAGTGGTTAAAGGTGGGGGTTAAATTCAGCTGGATCTTAGAAAATTCTTGCCCAAAAAAGAGCAAACAAATCAAAGAGTATATGCTGGGCCTTGCTGGTGTGGGCTGCTAAAAATATCCTCTGTAGCATCCTTGGAATGGCTCGAAGTTCTGTCTCCAGCATCCCTCAACTCAACACGACCTTAACCCTTTGATATTGCTTAAATGCTATGCGTGATTGATATGTGTACGTGTTTGTCCAAATGCCGTTTTTCCTACACCTCTTTATGTATAATTCTCATGGCCAACACCTTTTTCAAAAATCCTATTGTATTACTAAATCAGATAGGTACCTGAGTGACTTCCCGTAGAAGACTAAAAAAAAATTATCTTGATCTTAACGCATATTAGTAATAAATTATTAATATCAAAAATGTATTTCTGCTTTTGTTTTAGTATATGGCACATTTCCGGCGCTAAAGCGTCACAGACTTCAAACCAAAAACATGTACTACCACTCTGTTTCACGGTTTTGGATGGATATTGAATCAGAACTTCAAAAGGTTGAAACGGAGGAAGTTGAGTAACTTCTGTTAAGCAAACTAGCCCCAAAAAAAATCTCTACTGAATATGAATCTCGCGCATGCTGGAGGTGGGGCCAAAATACCAGCTAGGCAAGTGAGAGAAAAACCTGGTAACAGACTTTCAGGTAATTGTTTTCCCAGAAAAAACTCTGCTACAAAGTATTTAGATATGTTTTTTCTTATTGACTAAAAACCTCCATTTTCCACCACAACTTAAACATTAATTCTTTAAATACATTTCCAGGATTTTTGCTGAAAATAGCCAGGACTTCTGACTGCAGTGGAATTGAGGTCATCGTTCGTTACATGCACAGTTACTTCACCACATACAGATTGGTTCATAGAGCCCAGCACTATTAAGGCTACTTAAGGCATATAAATATATGCACCTCTGGTAGAAGTCCATAAGCAAGCGTAGCGCGTATTGAGACCACTTCTTAAGAGGAGTAGGTGTGGGGAACGGTGGAATCATGATGGCCAGGATGAATCCCACTTGCCTTATGACGTTTTAAATGTTCTGCTGATATGATTTGCCTGCCGACGCCCGCCTTTGCAATAAACAAAATGTTTATCTTGGATAAAGCTGGTGCATAAATTCCCTCTTGCAATATTCCCTGGTTCTATTTGAAAGTTTTCAATTTCAAAAATCCTGCAGTGTAGCATAATAAAGTTTCTGGACTTTTAGAAGAAAATATACACAGCTTTTACTTCCCTGGTATATCTTACTATGGAAAAGATATTTTATAACTGCATTATTTATTTATTGCTTTCACACACTGTAAGATTTTTGGGATTTAAAAATGAGGGGTATTTATGGGCTGCGCATCATATGCAGTTCCATACAGTACCTGTTATATCTTAATCTGCATCGTACAAATAGGAGGTTTTAAAAGTAGATTGGTAAATAAAAGAGTAAACCCCTACCCTCATTTTGATGCCCCTTTCCATGGTTCTTTGCTCCTCTGGTTTCTTTAGTATCTGGACAGGAATGAAAGCCATCTAGTTGGAAGCCCCTGTCCCAACACGAACGTTTTATCCGCTCCCTAAAATCCGAAAGCACAAAATGTCATATAAAAAGTCCTGAAGTAAGCCAGCACTGCCTATTTCATACTGTCGTGTTCATACTGCATTTCAGGCCTGCCAGCTTGTTTGGTTTTATTGACAGCCTCTGTCTATGAAAGTACTGAGCAGGCGTTCCACCCAAATGAACCAGGGGCCAGAGGGGCACAGAAAAGGATGAAATTGAAAACAGGGGTTTTTAAATATATGCCAGAGAGCAAAGGAAGTAAAGGCCTTTATCTGAAGTTTTCAGCCAATTAAAATTAATTGAGGAAGCTTTATTTTAGGTCTTTATTTATTAGGGCAATAATTTAGAATTTTATAAGAGCAGTTTACGAAGTTAAAATGACCGAAGTCTGAGGCAAAACGTACTGGCAACCAAGAAAAACTATAAATTCAGCTGTAAAATAGAGCATTTTAATTAAGGGAGTTAAAACAACATTTAGCAGATAAAAACTGATCCTCCTATCTAAATAAAACTGAAGCTATCCCCTTATTGTTTTTAAATAATTAGTAAAACATAATTTGTAAAGAAAAAAAATAAATGAAATCAGTAACCATGTCTGTTCCAGCGCATCATTAGAATTTCTTTGAGTATTATGTCTTCAGTACAGGGGCCATAACAGGGGCCAGGGCATGATCTACAGGGACACCGGCCCCCATTGGCCCCTGTCTAGAACCGCCCATGGTCATGAGTGAAAGAAAAGGACGGTACAGCACGTGTCCAACTGCAGCTTAATGTAGTTATCGCAAAGCCGCAGCTAAGCTGAAGCTTGGACAGAGGGAAAATGATGGACATTCAGACAGAGAGGTGGGATAGAGGGAGCACACACAGGATGTTTGCCAGGAGCCTGGCTCAGGTTTTTACATTGCTCATGGATAAAGATGGATGAGCTCTATACGCGCTTGGAGGACAATGTGTTTTAGAGGGAAATAAAATATAGAAATGCTGTAGTTTCCCCACTGGTGTGAGAAAAGCAGCTTCTGCTCTACCTTTAGCTTCGTGGTACCTCTGCCTTCTGTCTCTTCTTGGCTCTGTGGTGTGAGTAAAGTAAGACCAGATGAGTTGCTGTGTTACAGGGAATGCAGCAGTGAGGGAGGTGAAGCTTTATTTCACTGTGAAAGGTGTATTTTTCTCTTGTCAACAGCCATGGCTGCATCAGCCTCTCCTTGACTCCCCCTCCCCGACTCCATCTTATTCCTTACCTTTCTCTCTGGTTCCTATCTTCTCCCTTCCTTACTTCTGTCTGCTGTGTGAAGCTGTACAGGATAGATTGGGGGCATTATTTCTTTCTCTCCATGCTGTGATACTGAAAGTCCCGCTCTGCTCCTGTTTCCAAGATAAATTTAAAAACATTTTTCTCCGGCTGCACTCAAAGTCACAGACCCCCCCAGTTGTTTCTCTGACAGCCCAGACTCTGCCCCTCTATCCTGCACATAGGACTACATACACACCCACTCTCTCAAGCCTCACATACACAATCATTTTCCTCTGTTTTCTCCTGAGGCTGTGCTTCTTTCTTGAATGCTTTGACAACAGATAGCCTCCCCTCAAGCAGTCCACTCCTCTGGGAGGGATTTGCATCTTATTTGCATCTCATGACAGATTTAATAGCAGAAACCGTGCTCAATCTGGAGAGAAAATGATGAGGAGGAAGAGGGAAGGTAAAAGTAACTGGGGAGAGTCTGTATACTAGTGAAGGTGTGTTGCTCCAAGCAGCTGTTTGCTTGATTTCCTGTTCTGAACACAACTAGTCCGGTTTTAAATGTAACTAGATTATAAAAAATATAGTACATTGAAAAGATCAGTTGACCTTTTTTAAGGTGGGTGGCTCAATTGCCCTGTGAGGTGGAGCTGGGCAAAGGTCTAAATTCTAGCGAGGCTGATGACATGTTTTAGGTCAATACAGGGAAGCAAAAATGCCACTGCACCCATAAGGTAGCGTACGCTAAATTTGCAGGAATTGAAAAATCTGAACTTTGGTTTTTATAAGTAAGTGTAAACCAATCAGGAACTAGTTGTAGCTGTGACGTAGAGTGAAGGAGCGCAGTAGAGACAAGATTTTTCAAACTAGATGGAATATAGAAGAATTTATTTTGACAAAGGATGAAGTAGGAAACACTTTTAAGAGGTTTGTTTAAAAAAAAAAACTGTTTTTTATTTGTTGTCCTCCCTTTGCACCGGTGCAGACACTGGCCAGCTGCCACCTCCCCTTCTCTGATCAATCGCTTCCTCTTCTGATCTCCTGCTGTGGTTCCTTAGCTCCAGAAGGGGGCGTGGCCAGCTGCCATGTTCCGTTCTGGTTCTCTCTCTACTGGGGTTCTTGCTCTGATTTCTCTGCAGCTTAAGCTCTGCAGAAAGTGGTTGTGATTCAATAATAGCTCCTGGACTCCATGAAGGATCCGGCTGGACCAAGAGATGCATGTGGCTTTGCTTCGGTTTTTTATTTTTATTTATTTATTTTTTTTAACAGTGTCCTCTCTGGCGATATGGCAATAAGAATAATTGTCTTGGTGCCAAAAAGAGCCCAACACATTTTACTTTCACAAGTGGAGCAGTACGGCATTCGCCATAGTGTTCCGCTTGTTTAATGCATATAAATTGCTTTAATATAATTATGCAGGGAGTTTTACAGATTATATGGACACTGCAATGCAGGTAGAACAGGAAACAGGAAGGAAGAACAGAGAAAAAGGAGAAAAGATGAAAGAAACTGGATATAAAAGGGAGATAATGATAAAACATTTTCAGCCTGATTCATCACCTGCAAAGAGATGTAAAAAGAACAGCACAACCAACGGACATGGTACGAGACATACAATAAAGTATCACCTAGATACTATTGCTGAAGTATATGCCTTTTTAAATAGAATCTAGTAATGTGACTCCCTCCTTAAAGCTCCTGTCCACCATGTCCGGGTGAAACCGACAACCAGCAGTGAAATAATTCACCCAGTGTGCTAATTGCTTCTGCTCGAAAAAAAAAAATTCTGAAAAAGTGTCAGGCAAGCAAACACACTCAAAAGTGGCAAACCATTTGCATTTAATGTGAATGCACCATAAAGGGCTGGATTCAGCAGTATCTGCTGGAAAGAGAGCACCTGGACTGTGGTGAGGCAGCAGCTGGCAGGGGTCTGCTCTGGAGATAAGTTAGGATGACTAACAGTCTGTCATGGTCTTGGTTTTGTTGTACTTTACTTTGCTCCTTGTTTTCTAGTTTTATTGGTTTAATTCCAGTTTTGTTGTAATTTCTAGATTTATGTTCTCATGTTTTTCTGTTGTTCTCTGTTGCCCTCTTGTGTGTGTGTGTTTTCTTTTCCCCTTGGCTCCCTCGTTGTCTCCTCTCACACCTGCTCCTTGTCAGCTCGTTAGCCCTCCCTTTGTCTCTGTCAGCTATTTATACTCTCCCTCTGCTCTCACTCTTTGTTGGTTCCTTGTTGTTGCTGGTCCTGTCGTCGCTGTCGTCATCTCACCTCGTCTCTCCCTGGCTCCTTGTACGTGTTTTCCCTTGATGTCTCCATGGTTCTGGTCTGGTCCACCTAAAAACCTTTTTTATCTGTACTCAACATTATTTTCTTTTATCTTTTCTGAGAAAACCTTTGTCTCAGCTGCATCCCTTGATCTATCTAACCTATGTTGCTGAGATGTGATTTCACAGAAAAGTTTAGATTAATTTAATTTCAGTGGTCATCACTCTGCTCTCGCGGTTTTGTGCCGTTGTTTGACAACACCTCAGCTCTGTCAAGCAATATCTGATAAGAGCGAAACAGAGACCGAGTGGTATTCATTGGTGGCTGCTTTACTGCACTTGCCGGCAAGGTAGGCATACAGTAGGAATATTATGTAAATCCGCCAACCTTGCCATGGATGGATTGTTGTGAATATATCTTGAGGGTTGCATTTAATTTGTACAGTTGTGTAAAAAGTGTCACGTACAACTTCATACTTTTTTTTTTAAAGATCTTTAAGATCAGAAATCAAACCTTGAAGCGTCTTGCTGCAAGGCAACACTGTTACATGCCACCATGCAGCCCATGAAAAATACAAAATATTATATATCATTTAGAAATTAGGCAGATTAACATTCTACAAATCATTTATTTTTATCAGCTTCTTTCCACTTATCTTACTGGACGGGGCCGCCTGTGGAGCTGGTTGACGGGTTCCTTTTGTATCTATGCTTCTCTTTCTATATTCTGCTTCTGTCTCCTGGAACCCCAGTGGGCTCTCAGCAGATGGCCGGCTACACTGAGCCTGGTTAGTGTGAGGGAGGTTTCTTCCTGTTCAAAGGAGTTTTTGTAATAAGTTGGTTTTCCTTAGACAGACAACTTTTCAATCAATTTGACTGTATGATCTGGTGAACTGTAAAGTGCCTTGAGATGACATGTGTTGTGAATTGACACCATAGAAAAATTCAGAATTTAAATTGAGTTAAATACAACCTTAAACAAACAAATATAACATTTCTCTGTCGGTTAAGCATCTGTTGAAGCTTAACTTTTGTAAAGGGAGCAGATTTAGAAGGTAAATTGTAGGTAAAGTCATTAAGCATCTACAAGAACCTGCAGGTGAAGATTCTCTACATGAAAATAGTAAACCCCAAGAACGTTTTGTATTGCCAAATTATCAAACATAAGAAACACTTCATGATAAATAAAATAGAACCACAGCGAAATAACATCAACACTCCGTTAGTGTTTCTTCATCCCAAGACATACAGTATCAGTATCACTACATTTACTGTTAATGTTGTGTATCTCTATTAAAACTAGTATTGTTAAACACCTTATTTCTAAGGATTGTGCAAATTTGGGCCCAAATCAGAGGTCACGGATTAGCGGCCAAGGGTCCGGATTCGGACCCACCTGCTGGCTAATCTGGACCCAACCTGATTTAAAACATTTATAAATTACTGCACGTTGTCCTACGACAGTGTCTAACTTCAATTGCGCAGCTTCTCCTGTTAATACGGTAAAGCCCTGGGGAGCGTCCGGCTCCAG
>JAGKQL010000049.1:122974-153937 GCA_018398635.1 Cyprinodon brontotheroides
GAAAGAAAAGTGAAATGGCGTGCTCAAAGATGACCCTGCACATTTAGAGGATGTTTGGCTCAACCTGCTGCTGTGAAGCAGGATTCTCCACCATGAACAGAATCAAAATTAAATATAAATGCTTTGTCACCATTTAAACCCAGGTTTAAAGCCTTGCAGGGCAGCCTAAAGCCCACTGCCAACATTAAGACAGAAAAAAGTTCAGGTGTTTTATAAAATATGTAAATCAGAAAATTGTCTTTATACCAAACTGAACGATTGTTGTTCTTCAATAAACACTTAAGTTTTCAAAATGAATAAATGTTCTATTTTTTTATTAAATTTCTTTTATTTAAAAGTCCAATGTATAACATGCATACATAAAAACCTCATTTCATTTCAGTGTTAAATTCTGTTTAAAGTAAAAGATTGTAATAAAAAATGTCTCTGAATCTTTACTGGTTGATGATTTTCTTTATTCGAACCCTGCTGACTTTTAACTGGTTACCCCTGGTATAAACTTTGTGTTCAGGAACGAATAGCAAAGCCAAATAAGCAATATGTTTAGCGGTTAATCGATCACCCAGTTAAATTTCCTCTTAACTGTAAATATCTGGTCAGAGTCTAAAAAAAATTATTGTACCTACTCAGATACTTGTGTATATTGGATTTTGTGTTTTAATATTATATACTGTAAAGGACAGGGAAGAGCAATGATTTTTAGAAAGATAGTGAGAGCATGCAAAGCAGAAACTATCATGAAGTGACGCAGAGATCAGGTGGCGGCAACATTAATAATTGATGTTTTGCCTTTTAGCTGAGCTTGATTCCAACCTAAGTGTTGTTTACATTCAGTCGCTGTCTGTGTCTAATTTTTCTTGTAGTGCACTGTGTAGTGCATGAATTTTAACAAGGAACTGTTGGTAAAATTAAACTTGCCAAATTCTCCCCTCTGTAGAGATTTAAGCAACTCAATACTGCTGCTGAATGCTGCTGCATTTTCTAAGTATTTATAGCTTGTTGATTTGCCTCTTACTCTAATTGGCACTATACCAGAAGTAAAAAGAAACTATGTAACTTCTGGCTGGAGTTTATATTCACTTATCAATAGTAGGATTGTCATTTTAACTTTTAGACCTATAATGATTATTCTTTCCAAACTGTGATGAACTGGCGACCTGTCCAGAGTGTACCCTGCCTTTAGCCATAGACTGCTTGATATCAGTACCAACCCTCAGTGACCCTGACAGACGGGCGGACAGACGGATGTTTCTTTCTTTCTTTAGCTGGAATGTGTTATGGTCTTGGCACTGATGGCCTGCTTAACTATTTATTCCATTCACCTGTCTAATTTGCCCGGTTCTTAATTACCGTTTCGTCTGATCCACCTGGTTCCTGCTGCCTGTTTGCCGGCCATTAGCGGCAGATTATTCGAGCTGTTTGTGAGAGTAACTCTAAAGATAGTAAATCATTCTCATTTTTTGACCCTGACCTTTTTCTACTTTTGGTACTTTTGACTCCAGCTTAGGATTTCCCGTCACGGATATTGCTGCTGCTCGGCGTGGGCTGGCGCTTGCTCATTACTCTGCTCTGCTCATTCACTCGAATCTAAGGGCAGCTCTCCTAGCAAACTGTGGAGAAACCTCCTGTTTGGATTATACTCCTTCCTCTAATCCGAACTCAGAACCTGGTTAGTGACTTATGCTCATAGTTGTGGCCCATCTTAGGGCGCTGTCAAAACTTGTCGATTTAGCCAGCGTATGCCCAACATCCCAGAATCTCCTAAAACGCTGCAGTATATGGGAGAATTATCCTGCCATAATGCAAGAGCACATCATTTCAATTTGAGAAAAGAATTTCATCTTCTTGCTCTCAAAACTTATAATGCTCACACTCAAAACATCTGCGCTCTCTCTCAAATATTTGTGTCTTCTTCTCTCAGATCTTTGTTTCTTCTCAGATTTAATGCTTCTTGCACAGATGTTTTTCTCCTCTCGCTTTCCTCCTTCTCTTCGCGCACAAACGGCGCTCTGCTCGGCGAGTCACAAGATCTCACTACTCGCTATTTTCCTAGGCTCTGCTTGAGGATTTTTGATGCTCTCTCTCAGATTGGATCGGATCGTCGCCTAGCAACCTTTCCAGCCAATAGAACAACATGCCTCAGAAAGGATTGCGCTTGTTTAACCCTACTGAGTGTGCCTTATGCACGTATGCATAACGGCCATAAACTTATGCATACTTATGCATAATGCCCATAAAGATTCAGTTAAAGCCACTCCCCCCAGGTGCGTTGCTGCGCCTGAGGGGAGTGGGCGATGCGCCTGGAGCCCCCAGCCTGGATGGAAAGATGTCTTTGATTGCGGTGGCTAGCAGCTGTTTACCGCCCGCCCAAAGAAAATTAATAAAGAAAAAAAGAGGAAGGTTTGCAGTCGCAGCATATTGAGCGTCATGTCTGCTAGGAAGTTTGTTGGTGGTGGGCGTGAACGCAGGGAGGATCCATCACGCTCACCTTCTCCCTCATCCTATAATGGGGATGAAGTCTGGAGGAGAACTGACGGTTTCCTCCTGTGAACCCCCTGTCATTACTCAAAGGTTTTAGATAAACGCCACGACTTATGAGTAACTTACACTTAACATATGTCAACGATCAGATAGCTTACCTGTAACTTATGGCCCACATATGAGCATACCATAACCAACGTATGCCAGTGTTTTTGTTAGATTTTCCGTACATCAGACATACGCTGGTCTAAATAGTCAAGGTGTGACAGGAGCTTTTGATTCAAAGTCACTAACCTGAGGTTCTATCTTTGCTAGAGAATCCAGTGAGCTCACTGCAGCTGACGAGCAGCCCTGCGTTTCTGTTTGTTGAAGTAAATGTTTTGAACTCTCCCACTGTCCTACATACTGAGATCATTACAGTAGGATTATATGACACCAGTTTTAGTTATTTCAAAAATCAACACTGAATCAACATCTAAATAAGCCATCTTTTCTTAAAATAAGTGCATTTTGTCTTGAATTGAGGAGGTAAAAGAGACATTTTGTCAATGGAATGAGACAATTTACACTTAAAATAAGAAAACACAACTGCATTGTCTAATTTCAAGTGCATGGTAGCTAATTATCTTATTTTAAGACTAAAAATACTCATTAATTGGCAAACTATCTCATTTACCTACTCAAATTAAGGGTAAATACACTTAAGTTAAGAAATTTCTACTTATTTATAGATCATTTTTCCAGTGTGCACAGTTTAGCGATTATCTTTAACCCATACTCTGTCAAAATTATACACAAGTACATATATTGGGTACATGTATTATACACCCCCAGTTACGTACAGTCCCTTGTAAACTAAATATAAACCATCTCCCTTTTTAGCGTCTCAAAGTCTAGCTGGACATCACCAATCTTATTATAGAAAATACTGTTCATTTAATAATGGTGTTTTCTGTGTCAGGATACATTCCAATTTACAAAAATTCTTGATGGGGTTTTATATTTGACACACTTACTTGATAGTCTGGTACAGTTTATTTCAACTGGTTGATATGGTTTTAACTCCAGTCAATCCACTTTCATATTCCAACAATAAACATGGAACCTTAACCCTCCATCAATGATGATAGATTGTTTCACTGCATTCTTTGTAGTTACAGAACCTAAGGGTCATGGTGAATAACTTGCAACATTGATCTAAGCAATCTGTACAGCGTCTGAAAGGGTTTTCTGAGGTAAAATTTGCAAATAGCTAAGTTTATCTGTCTATTGTTGTGTAGGCTTTTACAATGGTTTCTAAAAAGCAGTGCTTTAACCACCTGCAGTTTTTGTGCACCTTACTCGACATCTTGTCTGTTATTCGCATCCATTTCTGCTGTGCAGAATCTTTCTCCGAGCAGGCAGATTGGAAATCCATCCACTGTGTGCACACCGTGGACTCCAGCTGTTTCTGCAGCTGTTTCTGCTGCACATCATATATGTGTTAGCCATTGTAAGTTAAAAGTGGTACAGTAAGGGGTTTCTGAATACTCTCTGAAACAGACCCTCCCCCAACATAATGATGATGTTGTTGTTGATTGAGAGGAATAGAGAACACATGTAGGTCATAGAATGAAATAAGGTTTAGAAGTGTCTGTTGAATTTGACTGAGTGCAGAGCAACTAAAAGAGACTGCCCCAAAATCAATACATTCAAGCTGAACAAAAATTTGTTGATAAAAATTTGCTAAGCCAAAAAATGTGCAGAAGAGGATTTATAGTTAGACCTAAAAAAGGTTGCACTGTTTGTTATATATTTCAAGGCAAGATTTGAAAGAGTAAAGATGAAGGTTTTAAACCTCAGAAACCCATATTCAATTAAAATCATTTCAGTTCATTTTCTATAGCGCCAATTCACAACACACGTCATCTCAGGTCACTTTCCAGTTCACCAGATCATCCAGTCAGAGATTGATTCAAAGTTTTCTATCTAAGGAAAACAAGTTGATTGCATCGACTCATTGGTTCAGTGAGACCATCCTGATCTCATGAAGCTTTCAAGGTTTCATCACCGGTAGATCAGTCTGGAGACTCTCCTCGCTAAAGAAAATTTGGAGCCGCTTCACCAAACGTAACGCCCAATCAGCGCTGGGCTTTGAGGCGGTTGAGGTGTGATGGCCACTGGCAGCCGCCGACAGTTCAGCCCTAAAAGAACATGGGCAGCTTCAGCAGATGAAACTAGCGTTAGCGCGGCTATCGGAGCAAAGTTTTATCGTCGCAATTACAGAGTATTTCTTCACTGAAAGAAGAGCAAAACACTGCTCTGGAGGCTTTTCTCAGAGGAAAAGATGTTTTGCTCTTCTCCACATCTGTTTCGGCAAAGAGTAGCCTGGCTTGTGGTTGTGTTTTTCGCTGCCGCTCTGTTAGTATCGCCATATGCTTCGCCTGATCTGATTGGTTTATTTGGCCCTATCACTATCACCAACATAGGCCAATCAGCTAACCAGTATTTCGCTACCCTTCCCAAAAATTACTTCAACGGAAGGTTTCCAGATGGATATGCGGAGCAAATCCAGCCAATCCATCTGGCGGAGTCAGGTTATCACTCTGTGACTCTTCAGCAGTATCCCTCACTAAGCATGCATATAGCTTACAGTGGAGAGGAAAAACTCCCTTTGAACAGGAAGAAAACCTCCAGCAGAACCAGGCCTCCAGTGTGAGCGGCCATCTGCTGAGGCCCACTGGGGGTTCAAGGAGACAGAAGCAGAGATACAAAAGCAACTGTAAAAGACGGCCCCTACCAGGAAACACACAGCCAGGCAGACGAGCTCCGATTTGTACAATCAAACCTGGAAGTGGTCGAATTATATAGCATTTTTCTCTGCCACTGGTTCTGGTGAGTGAGATACAGTTTAATATCTGATCTATACACACTGGATCCTTTGAAGATCTCCAAAGTATATTTTTCCTCTTCTTGGAGTCAAGCATCGGGGTCTGCAACCTTTCAAATCCAAAGAGCCATTTTACTAGCGCAGATTTGCCATTCCAACTTAGTCCGCCCACAGCGTTTGAGGTCGGAAGTTCGGTCTGGCATTGCTCAATAATAGCGTTGAGTATGCTGCGCAATATCTGTGCAAGGGCCAATCATAAAATTTGTCAGAGGCGGGCTTTATGCCATGATGCGCGGCAGGAGTCGGATCAACAGAGGAATAATCCACCGTAAACCAAAGCTTGCGTTAGGTGTCAACAACAATGGCTGCCACTGGAGAGTTGAGGTGTGTAGATTCTGCTATTAGGTCTGTTCTAGAAGATATCGGCTAGCAAAGTTAATTTTTAAAAGAGGAACAGAGAAATATGGATCAAGGCATTTGTTGAAAAGAAAGATGTTTTTGGTGTCCTTCCTCACGTGGGAGGCCCGCAAAAGTTTAATTTATCAGCTGGCTCCCTGGTCGCTTAACATACGTCCACGCACTCCGTTGCTCTTATTGGTTTGTAGGTCTATCCAATTGAGTGCAGAGGCAGTTTCTTTCCTGGTTCGCTCAAAACACGCTCCCATAATCACAGCTCTATGGAGCAGAATCAGACTCATATTCTGACTAGAATTGAGTAGGACTACGTCAGGCTACCATTTTACCCCTAGTCAGGCTAAATTAAAGTCATTTAGAGCTGCAGAAATTAAATTACCTTTATATGAATCTTTATTTATTAGCTTTGTTCTGCTATAGTATATTTTTTTCGGTTTTATTTTTCACACCAAACAGTTTTTATTTTTTATTTTTAACCATTTCACACAAAGTGTATCATATTTGAGTTTTGGATTATTTTTTTAGGGTATTGTGTAAACAAAATATACACACAGTTTCCAAGCTATTGAAGAAATATAGATCTAAAACATGTCTCTGCTTCTGTAAAGTTCTTCTGTTAAGAATTATTCTATTTCTTTGAAATATTCTTACATGGGAAATTGTCACGTATTATTGATTTACCATATTCAAAGCCATTCAGTTGGTGCTCTTTACTCATTTTTAGACACTATTAAGAGCCATTGTAGAGGCTCCAAAGAGCCACTTGAGGTTCCTGGAGCCTTCCGGTGCAGCCTCCTGGCCCTAGGCCGCTTTGTGAACAAACAGACACAGGATTTGGGCAGGTATCTGACAACAGTGCAGGCGCAGGAAGCATACGCGACTTTTTTGTATAAAATTAACTGGAGTCTTTGTGCGGTTACAAACCGATACCAGCCGCACAGCTCTATTATAATTACCTTTATTGTGTCAAGTCTACAGCAAATGCTGCCTCAAAGTTTAGAGGCTTTTTCAATTAGGACTTATTCTCCATCCGAGCTCCAATCCCTGCCACGTACTCCATGATTGTCTGAGTGTGTATTTGGTAACCTTTCTAATTTCACACTTGTTAAGTTTTCTCGTAAAAGGCAACATTTTAGTAAGAAGCCCCCAGGATGGGTGAATGTCATTAGTAATGGTGTGGAAGTGGGTGTTGCTGTGTTAGATTTAGCGGAGATTAATTTGGTAAGGGAAGATAGAGGAAGCCTCGACTCTCCAGAGGACCTTTTACTACATAGTCTTGGAAGCCCCCCATCCCACCTGCATAATGCATTACCATACTGTTGCTTACATTCCTGTGATAAAATGAGGCGATCAGCCGTTTGCTGTTGTGGGTGATCCCAGACCTCTGCGGGCACATTTTGCCTTGTGTGTTTCATGTTGATGATTATGCCGGCTTTCTGTTTGTTTCTCTGCTCGTGCGCGTCTCTCTCACTCTTTCCCTCTCTTTGTAATTTATGTGTTGTTGTTGGAGCTGGTGCTGATAGGCCCAGAGATGGCATTTAGCTAAAGAGCAGAGAGGCTGTTAGCTTCTCCATTCATCTAATCAATCTCACTAATGAAACCACTATCCTCTCCACAGCCACTTTCTTTCCAGTCTTCCTTCATTCTGCCCTCTACCTTCTCATCATCTGCTCTCCCTCTGCTTGAATCCTCTCACTTGGTATCTTAGTGAATTCACATGCTTGTTGTCTAGTTTCCTTTTATCCTCACTCGCTTCAAACATCTGGCCTAGATTAGCGACTTGCTGAATCGTTCCCAATGAGCCTGCTTTTTTCCTATCACTATTTCAGCAAAAACTTGCACCTCCTCCTTCCCTCTGCAGATTGTACGGTGGATTGACCCAGTTAGGGTGAGAATGGGTATTGTACCAATATGATGGTGTATATGTATCACTCTGTGCGTTTCTGTCTACTTGACATTGTGTCTTTTCTTGAATGCTTCACAGAAGAAGCTGACATGACACTCCTGCAGGAATGGATTATTTTTTCCAAATATAAGGGAACTTTTTGTATTGTTTTGGCTTTAAAAGTTTAACTGTTAACTCCAGGTTTTATATTGCAGTAGCAGTATCATTCAACAGTCAGTCTGCTAACTTGTTTGTTGCATGTTTAGTAGAGACCAAATGACATGGGCTTTGTCCAAATGTACGCCCTAATCCCAAAACAGGGCGCTATATAGTGATTATGGCATTACAGATGAGTGTCTGAATGACTAGTGGATGAAAAAGTAGATGACTAGAAATTTTCCACAATGCACCTTGAAAAGTAGTGATCATCCACGGTCACTAGACGAGCAGATATATCCTGGAATGCTTTGCGCTGAGAGCTCTCCTCGCAAAGTATTATGGGATTTGCTGTCACATTGTTCCCGCTGTCCCCACAGGCTATTGCTACCTGACAGCGGCAAATAATAATAAAGATGGCGCTGGCACCGGGCGGTGGAGGCAGAGTTACTGCACATGACCAGTGTTGGGCACGTTACTTTGAAAAAGTAATTAGTTATAGATACTAGTTACTTCTCCCGAAAAGTAACTGAGTTAGTAACTGAGTTACTGCACAATAAAAGTAACTAGTTACTAGTAAGAGTAACTATTGCGTTACTGAGTGCGATGTGTAGGGAAATTAATAACTGGGGATGTCTAATTCTGGAATCCAGTGTTTGTGTTATTATAGATACTGCAACATGTAGCTATATCCATCCATCCATCCCCATCCATCCATCCATCCATCCATCCAACCATCCCATCCATCCATCCATCCCATCCATCCATATTTCTCTCTTTTCTCCATATAGGCTAATGATCCGCTTCACTAAGCTCTCCGTATTGGTTCCCCTGTGGGCAAAAGCACGAAGTGACTATTAACGGCGCCTTTACTTACTTGAGCATCGCGGCGTTCATTATTACGCTTCTGGCTTGGTGAATCATGGCATAAGCTGCGCTGTGTCTTGAGGAGATGCAGGAAACCGTATCTGATGGAAACGCAGCTTCGTGCACATAGCAGTATTTCCATCTGGAAAATGCTGTTTTGCTGCTGGAGTCCTCCTCACTCTCACATCCTCCCCTCTCTCATGACAAAGGCGCACACGAGGTGCCTATCTGGCGAAAAAGGTTAATGTGTCGACCTGAGTATTAGCGTGCGGTAACAGAGGGTGTGCGACAATTGTAACACCATTATAGTTACGGTGGAGGTAATAATTTTGATTACTGGATTACTAAAAAAAGATTCAGTGCGCCGCTACCTTTTTTTTTACCGTTTTTTTTACCGGCGTTGAAAGTTACTGGTAGAGATTTACTTTCCAGCGCCGTTCCCATCACTGTAAAAAGACCAGCCGGGGGAGCAAAACGTGAGTAGTGATCATCTGCTTGTCCAAACAGTCAGTTAATCTGAGTTCACTATAAGTTCACTATATAAAGTCCCCGCTCTATATGGTGATGGAGGGATTTAGGGTTAGGGCGGACGTTCGGCAGAGATGGCAAAAGTACTCACTTTCCGTATTTGAGTAAAAGTACAGATACTTGTGTTAAAAAATACTACGGTAAAAAGTGTGGAAGTACTTGATTAAACTTCTTTACTCACTAAAAGTAACAAAGTACAGGCTTGTAAATTTACTTAAAAGTATAAAAAGTGTGTAAAGCAAACTTACTTTTTCATTTGCCGTTGCACCTACATTTTAAATGGATGTCTGCCAATAGGGACTAGGATCTCCTCAAGCAGGTTCATTTTCAATCATCCTCTGTGCGTCCATGCCAATACTATGCGTACTTTTCATACGCCACCAAGCTTCGCAATGATTTACCGCCAATGAATACCGCCGAACCTGTCGATTCATCGCGTAGGGTGGTGCGATAAAATGCAACATGTGAGACTTCATCCATTAGATTTGAATTTACAGTATTGATGACGTGAAAAATAAATAACGGTAACTCCATTGAAAATGATTTCAAAACTAAAGTAACAAGCCAATTTTTAAAATGTAACGGGTAGAAAGTACAGATATTTGTGTAAAAATGTAAGGGAGTAGAAGTAAGAAGTCTTATGGATAAATTATGTAGTAAAGTAGGAAGTAAAAAAATATCAGGACAGATAAATCTACTTGAGTACAGTAACGAAGACATTTGTTCTTCGTTACTTCCCATCTCTGGACGTTCGGACACAGTCAGTGATCTGACTTGGGAACAGTGATATACAGTTGTGTTTGTCAAAAACATCGGGAACAACTGGAAAGATGTAAAAACTCTCTTAAGCAAGATCTGCTTTAATTTTATATATATTGGTTTTATCCCTGTGCTTTGTCCAGAATCTTTTCATGTCAATGAAATTAAAAGTAGTTTGACGGCTCATTAGTTAAATGGAAAAGCTAAAAGGAGAAAGGGAAGGGACATAAGATTTTCTGCCAATCTCACTTTTCATTTAACATTCCTGAGCAGACTAATTAATGCACTCTTGACTCGACAGTAAAGCAAATCTTGAAATAATGTAAGTCTCTTAAATTTAATGTTTTATGTGTAACTCAAATAATGATTTTTAACTCCACAAACCTGCACTAATAAACACTAACCTTCCATTAAGTCTATTTGCTGAGTTTTTTACATTGTAATTAAATTTACATAATTGTTTATGGACAAAAACCCTCTTAGAGCGGACATGCTTTGTGTCTGGATTTTTTTTTTGTGCTTGCGTGAATTTTTCTGTGCATATGTGGATATTTGTCATATGCGTAGCATGAATCCTTATGTGTGTTTGTGAAAACTGAGATCGATCTAGCTCCATACAGATTGGTATGACCCTTGGAAAAACAAATAGGTAAACGACTAGATCTGTTCTTTTCAAAAACTTTTTTAAAAGTGACAGCATCAAAGAGATCTTTCACATCTTTGTCATGATTTAACTAAGGTCTGACCCCAAGATGCAAAGACCAAACAGACAGACCAGGGAAAAGTTTAAACAGGTTTATTTTAGGAATAATGTGATGAATCCAGTAGTGCTCTGAGCACTGCTCAACCGGGACTGAAAGGTGAGGGGAAGACACTGCGGTTAGTTCAGGCTCAGTGGGAAATTTTAATCTTAGGTTTAGAATCGGAGGAAAAGGTTGCAGGCTCACTTCTCCAGGGAAAGATGTCCTTTATGGAATCCAGACTGAGAGGATTGTACCAGAGATTGTCTTGCTTGGTGATGGGTGGACTGGGTTAGTCAGACTGCGGTTGTTCCTTGGTGAATGGAGAAGCTTTCTGCCACTCAGATTTCCTGGAGTACTTGAACGGGCTGAAGTGCAGAAGAAACCTTTGCTTGGTGTGAAGCTCAAACAACCAATTGGGGAAAGTGGATCCAAACTTTCTGTTTGGAACCCCAGCTCAGTTAGAAGCTCAGTTTAACCTTCCAGAGAGAGAAGGACCGAACAAATCCAGTTTGCAGGATGACTTCCTGCCGAGAGGCAACGAGAAAAACTCTGTTTGACTCAGAAAAACTCAGCTTGGCTAGAGTATCAAAAACTGGCAAACAAAAACTCAGGTTAGACTCTGCTAACTAAGCATGGCTAGAGTACCCTGTATTGGCAACACTCTGGCGACGAGGTAGTGGCAGTCAGCAGCTTAAGAACACTCTACAGGTAATGAGACAATCAGCTGCAGGTGTGCAGGGAGACCCAATGAGGGCGGGGCACCACCTGGTGGAGGAGGAAAGGAAACACAAAAGCAGAGCACACAAACTGGAGTCCTGACAATCTTGTGGTGAAATAACACCTGCAGTTGTTGCACAGACAAACAGGCTTTCAAACATTCATTATTTATTGATTTTTTTTAATTTGGAATAAATCATTGTTGAAAATAACTAGGTTTACTCAGTTGTAAATAAAAATTTTGGCTCCGTTTAATTAATTGAATCTTTAGCAATGAGGTAATAAAGCAGTAAAACAAGCAATGATTTGATTACTGAGTTGCTAAAGAGAGTGAAAACAAGTAACAGACAAGTGATGAAATTCTGATGTTTCTTGTATGAATTACTGCTGTGGTTGTTAGCTCTTAGCCTTGGGGTATTGATGGGAGCTAGACAGAGACCCTACAAAGAGCCTTTTTGCAAAGGCTTTCCCTGCAGCAAGATCCCTCCTCTCCTCCTATCAGTCAGTGGATCTCCATCTGTATCTGGCAAACATTTCAAATTTTCATGATTCGCTTTCAAATATTTACTCGGTCTTCTTTAACAACTGAAAAGACATTTGTATAATCACTTTTATGGAAAATAGATTTAACAAAACAAACAAAAACAAACCAAAACCAGCGGATTTGTAAAAAAAACAAATTCCAGCCATTATGTCCACAGAGGTTGCGAGTTCCCTTTGTGCCGACTCACACACTGACATAGAAACACACATATAGAGACAAACTGCACCTAGAACATAAATCAGGTTTTTTGAAGGCTGGTCCCTGATGAAGCCTTTGTAACCTCAGTATATAAATACATATAGAGGGGGAGCTGTTGTGTGTGTGCTTATGTGCCTGGATGTTTGCATCATTGAATAAATCTGCTGAGTAACTCTGTAAAATAGGTTTCCTGACCTATGTTGGAGGACAAATATATCATTCATAATGCATTGCCTGCACACACATAAATATATGTAGAAGGGTGTGAATTTAAAAAATGTTCAATAGTTTATAGTGCTATATAATGTATTCTAGAGATGCACAGATTTGTTTAGCAGCTGATTTTGTAGCTCAGCCTTTTTTTTATTCTACTTTTATATTGGAAATGTTGGGGAAACAGTTTATGCTAATATTAAATAAAGAGAAAAATGAATATGTTGTTGACCATGCAATATTGGATTATGTAATACTGCCCCATTATGTAATATTGTGAAACTCAAACTTCAGAATGTTATAAAATACGACATATTGTGTAATATTTGCCTTGAAATGAAATAAAATCCACAAACTAAATTTTTCTTGTTGCATTATTTGATATTAATATTATATTTTGCTTGGGTTTTTAAAAGGCCATAGTAAATGATCCTAAAAAAAAGATAAGGATTTCTGTGTCTATCTCGCAAAAGATTGGTAAATTATCTATTCAATCAGTAGGGGTGTAAATAATCGTTTTGTATCGATGCACGATCCAACAGCCGACGATCCGGTGCATCGATACGTCCGCGCAAGATAATGTATTCATGTTTTTTCCTCCCGTCTATTTTTATCCAGTTGCTCCTGGGCGTACCTCCTTCCTCCCTTTGCTGCGGGCGGTGGCGCTAAACCTATTTTTGCCCTCCTACCTCGCTCCTGGTGGTTATACTCTTACAGCAGTGTGTGTTGCAGTGAGCTTGATGCAGACAATCTTTAAATTATGCTCAATATTGAAGCTGGTCTGTGCTACACGCTGTGGGTTCAGGGGAGCACGGCCGCAGGCGGCGAGTGAAGTGGGGACGAGTTAGTCCGGCGACGGAGAGGGACATGAGGGCCAAAAAGAGCTGAGATCCAGGTGGAAAAAAGGGTCCCAGCGTTTCTGCGTACGCCGGCTTCTTCTAGCTGGTCAAACTTCACGAATTGTTTTCCAAGTAATTTCGGTCATAAAACAAAACAAGCCGGGCCTCCTGTCTGGTGCACTGTTTGGCGTCAGCTACAATCTGGGAGAGGTGCAGCGAGCGTCTCTCAAGGGGCGGGACGCCCACTCTGAGCCTTATTCTTCTTTCTTTTTTTAATGGTGGTTGGCAAACAACCTTGTAGGTGCATTACCGCCACCTTCCAGAATGGAGTATGGACCAGACAAATCATTATATTCTCCCTAAATAATTCGTTTCTAGAAAATTAAAATACCCCAAAACTACATCCCGTGATGACCTTTGAAACAATTCCCTTATATAGCTTTGCTCTTATTCCTGTCTAACTTCTAAGCAACAACATCTCTTTCCTGAGTATAATATTCTGTTATTTGCTGTTGTTTCTAAAGAAAATGCATAATGATATTACAGCTTTCATTGATTTATTTCAAACCTGAAACTTTGTTTAGCCTGTAAGGTGTAAAAAAAATAAATTAAAAAAATTAAAAAATTAACCGATTAATCGATTAATCATCATTGGGTCAGGAAATCGATACTGAATCGAATCACCATGATGGATGTGATTTACACCCCTATCAATCAGTGGAGATTTCTCAGTCGTAAACAGAAAAAAACAGCTGTTTTGGATTATATGTTATGATATGTCCTGATTTGTTAAATTTAATACTTTTTTTTAAAATATAACAACATTTAAATACTTATGTAACCCACTTTTTATTAAACCCATATTTTTTTAATGAAAATGTTTTCTTTAATTGGTCCTAATTATACAACAAAAACAATTGTTTTAGTTTATTGGTTTTATTTATCTGTTCTGATTTGAAATGTCTTTTCATTTGCTGTAACGTGAAATTCATCATAAAGGCCTGAAAACATCTGTTTGTATGCAAGAAATCTGTTTAATGTGTTGCAATTAATAAATAAGGTTAGGATTTAAAATGTATTGAATCTGGCTGTATATTCTAAAGACAGTGTTCTTAATTTATTTCTGAATTTCAACGTCCTGCATCTCTAAATCAAATGTGTTTAATAAAACAGAGGTTGATGCATCTAGATAATAAAATGGAGCAAAGTTGCAGGGATATATAAGCAGCCCCCTGCTATCTGCCAAACACTTCCACAGAATAAGCCACAGATATATCACATCTCAACATGTTGAAAATACATTTTCCTCTTTAAACTGCATCTCTTCCTGTACTTCCACTTAGTGATAAACATTTCACTGATAACAATGCAAACCTTGAGTCTTCCTTCCTACATCAAAGATTGTTGTTGTTATCTGTGCAACATAATTGCATTCAGTGTTTGGAAGAAAGATCACATTTTTGAGATGCCTTATATTTGGCTTTTTAGGGTGATAAACAGAGACACAATGTTGTCATTCATTTTCTAACAAGCACTGTGTTGTGTATTGGTGCCATGGGATATGAATCTGCCCATGAAATGTTCAAATTGCAACTTTCAAATTCAACCAATATTGTGGAAACTACCAAACTTAGATCCTTTGATGTTCTATCTGTCCTCCTATCAGCAGAAGAGGCCAACAAAGAATGCAACAATTTCCTCTTTGGCAGAGTTTACTCAATGCACATGCAAACACGTCTCAGCCGGATGGGCATCAATCATTGCTCAAAGCTCATATGTCAGTTGTGTTTGCCACCACTTATTCCAAATACCTTTCCAGCCTTACCAGGCAAAGACCTCAATCAGGATTTACATTCACTGCACTGCACCTTTCTGCACCTTTACACTCCCACTGCCCTGAGAGACACAGAAAACACACACTTAGACCAAAGTGTGGATGTAGCGTACCGGTTCAGTCTATAAATTAGAGTAAAACTAGATGATGAAATAGAGACTTCATTTGTTTTTGTGTGAGATAAATGTCTGTGTAAGTATTCGAAAAGAAGGAAAAGAGTAGATCAGAAAGATGTACGAAGCAAAGGTGTGAAATTGGGAAAATCAAGTCAGAAGGAGGGACGGGGTAGATGTCTGTGTGCGTTTGAGATGAGTCTGCATAATTATGTAGGGAGCTGAATGCTGATCAGGGACAATAAAACCTCCATTAAAGATTTATCCTGGAGAGACGGGAGGAGGAAGGGCTGGATGATGGAGAGAAAAAGGGAAAAAAAAAGCCAGAGGGGAGGCATGGAGGTAGAGAAAGCTCTCAGGTTTGTGTCACAGAGTGGATTATAGCAAAGACACCTCTCTCTCCACCCATCAATGAGCCCCCCCACCCCTACCCACCAACACACACACGTATACAAGGTGCTCAGACTCTGCATTTTAATAGTCCTGTCACCTCCAGCTATAATACCAGACAATGACTCTTTGAGCAGACACTCGTCTTCAGGAGTGTCTTGCGTGCTTCCTGACAGGCTCATGCGTTAGCTAACTGGCTAGTTCACCACAATTATAGATCCCATCTGTGTAGTCATGGTGCAGCAGCAAACCAAGCAAAACAAGCACTGAACCACTCTGTCAAAATGTCACCTGGACTCTGCTTTGCTCCAGGCGAGACACTCAGGCGCTTTTTACTTAATATCTACAATAGCTTCCAAGGGAGGCAAAGGGTGGGGTGGTGGGGAAATGAAAATGAAATGACACGGAGAAAATGTAATCTAATTCACCGCCCCCCTCCTCCTCCTCCTCCTCCAACGAAGTCTGCAGTCAGTTTTATCTCAGGGCTCTGAGATCATCCCCCCCCTTCCTTAAAACCCCCTCCAGTTTCATCATGTTTGAGATGACGCAGATTTAGGAGTGATGCTGATGATATTTGATCAGGTATTTTAGTGTTCCACTTTTAAGTGACTGACTGTTGACTCACAGACTGGATGTATGTTGAGATGAAGGAGCAATAGGGGCTGAATCAGTGAAACAGTCATAAAGGAAATAAGGGATGAGATGCATCAAGAGGGACTTGATGGGAGAAGTGTGGGAGAATGATGGAAGGGCAAAATAACAAAACACTATAAATGCAAACTATAAACGTTTCATTAATTGACAGGGTGTTTAAAATGACTTGTCCCTCAGAGGCATTTAAAAGAAGTACTTATGACCACGCACAAGAAACAAATCCAAATGTTTCCAAGCCTTCATCAAATGTACTGGAGACTAAAAAGCACATGCAAAGAGAAAAGATGCAAGGAGCGAAAACAACAACGTAAGAAAACTACAAGCTCAATCAATCAATTTCTTTATAGTCAACCAAAATTTGCATTGTAATTGAGATTTCAGTTTTAGTACAAACCGTTCGGGATCGATTTACTGAGGGGGAGCGTCCCCAGGATGCTGCCATTGGCATGTTCTTACGGCTGCTGAAGGCCCCATCATTGAGGCTTATTCCCTCACTGCCTCTATTTAACCCTCTTACACCCCTTTGTGGGTATAAATAAATTTCTGCCTGACAAAAACACACAAAAGTAAATCAATTTTATAGCCCCACAGCTATTAGATTTAAGAATGAAGAAACTTTTGGTACGCCTGTAAAGGTAAGAGATGCCAAAGAATTTGTTTTCTGGTGTCAAGCACCATTGTAGTTTTCTTGACCCTGCCTGAAATGCCTATATGGGACAAAATACAAAATAATATTTTAGGCATTTTGAACCCCGCTAAAATTTTCTTTGAAATAAACATTGCAAAAACACTACCAAAATATATTATTATTTCATAGCACAAAAAAAGTAGTACAAACTTTCAAAATCTAAATGTTGTGTAAAAAATATACCAAATTTGGACTCAATCAGAGGAATCATATTTATTTTAGAATGGTAATAGTGAGAAATTTCTTAGGCTGAGGGGCCATTTTTAGCACATTTATCCAAAAATTTCAACTAAACTGTGCCAAATGTGTTTTTACATCAATACTGGGGTTTATAAAACATTTTAGGTCAATGTAGCAGCTGGACCCACCGGTGGGTCCGTAGGGTTCAAGGGGTATAAGCTATAGTTACCTAAAGGAAGTGCTCCAGACCTCTAGAGGGAGACATATATTTAACTTAGGAACCAGACCGTAGACATTCCTGATTCCAAATTGTGCAAATCGGTAAAGTCACTTAAAGGAAAAGTCCGATCAGCAAGGAAAAACCAATTGATCGTTATTTATACCTAAAACTAATACCTTTTGCTGTAATTTAATGAATTTAGCATTAATGAGTAAAAAAATTAAAAATAATCCTTTTCGCTACATTGCTAAGTCTGGGAGCGCCATTTTTGCCCAAATATAGTAGCGGTGCGTAAGCCTGAGCGCCATATTCTCCTCGCTTTACAAGCTAAATCAATGGGAACTACTAGACACAATATCTGCAATCAACAACAATTATTGAAGATTTCCAGAGGACTCTCACCACTGAAATTCACCAGAGTTAGCACATAGTGAAACTGACAACAAATGCCCATCGCATGGCGGCAGCTTCGGATGCTGGAGAATACATCGGGGAAAAAGTGAAAAAAAAGAGTTATTCCAACCTTTCTGATTCCTGATCCTCCACGGACGGGTTGGTCGTTGATCGCCAACTTGAAGAGGGAGGATTTGCCAATGCAATCCCCTGGCCAGAGAAAAACCCGTGTAATAAGGTAGGCCACAACATTTGGAAGAAGAATGTTTTCAAGATGAGGCTTGGATAATAGCGCCATCTAGACAAATATCACCAGATACAGCACTGGGACTTGATCAACAGCCGAGCACGCGCACCGTAACGTTAAACAAATCATTTATTGAAAAGTATGTAATAATTTTCATATTTAAAAGTACTTTCAGAAGTTTGTATTCTGAATGTGACCGATCTCTTTTCCCTTAAGCCACAGTAAAGTATGTCGGCTGTCGCCATAAGAGCCGTCCCTGTTATGCTGGTAATAAGTAAAGTTATAGGAATTCATTATTTTGTAACATTTACGCTAATTGACATTTCAATGTATACTCACACCTTTTATAACAGAAAGCTTCACCTGTATAACTTTTTTGGAACTATTGATTTTTGTAGTGGGGCACGTAAGTTCTAAATTAATCTTTTTTGTGCGTTTTGGTCACATAATGACATCTGTAAGGGTGAAGGCTGTCTGGATTCAGCACAACAGTCCAAAGTTCTTTCTCACCATGGACAGCGTTCTTTCTCCGCTGCACATTTATGTTTTTGCACTGTGTTTGCACCTTTTTTTGGCAACTGTAACTTCCCACCTGCAAACAGAGGATGCTGTTTTAACAATTTTATATCTTGAGGTATTCCTTTAAATCCTATGTGGTTATTCCAGTGTAATTCAGAACAATGAGGCTGATAAATCGGTATCTCTGTGAGCTTCCATGATTTTTTCTTAATCTGTTCTTCTCAATTGGACCTATCAGACAATAGTTCCTGCATTGAGTAGATAACAAAAGTTTTATATGTGACTGAGTACGGTCATTTCCCTGCCTCACTACTTCACAAAGTTATATTGTCTAATTTAGAGAATTTTTTTTTTTTTTACATTACTTTTAAAAGATAATAAAGGCACACAAAGATTGAGGATGAAATGAACAGCTAAAAGAAATCAATGAAGGCAGGTTTAGCAAATTACAACAAACAGTTGTTGTAAAAATCTATTTAAAAAAATCAATAAATTCAACTTTTTTTTTATTGCCTGAAGTTCTTAAGTCCTCTGCCTCCCTGTGGCTTAAACTTTTAACCGGCTTATAATTAAGAATGTCTCCTCCACATTTATTGGCTTTTCAAGACAAGATGTTTAAAAAGCTCTTAAAATAAACACCTCAATCAGTCTTGATACTTGTGTGTGTGGATGTGCAAATGTTTTCCCCTCCGGTATAGATGGGTCACGTCTCAAAGGACCATGTCTTTTCTCAACACTTTTAAAAGGATGTTTATCCAGATATGGTAAAAGTCCTAACATTTTATTAAATAGTGACTGCAGAAAAATTAATCAGCGGGTGACCTTGCAAGAGTGCATTTAGAATTTGCTGTAGCATCCAGAGAATTTAAATAAAATAGGATTTTACATCTGTCATATGTGATTAAAAATGTGTTTTTTTTTACGTATTTACAGATACCAGTAAATGTATCTTGCACTATTTTCATTTATTGTAAGTGAAATGTATATTTGACATAGAAAACAAAAAAAAAGACATATCAAAACTCTCATTCTTAGCTAATATTTGAATATTTTAACAAAAAACAGGAGAAACCATATTTTGCCTGTTTATTCATTACTCTCTTTGCATAATTTTTTGCTGTGTGTGTTCATTGGTTTTCCTCTGCATTTATAACTATATTTAGAAAGAGGGCTTGTTGGTTATTATTCTGTTTTGATCCCCATTCTGTGATGCTCTGACGAAGTTTGAAGTTGAGCCAAGGCTCTTTCTGTCCAACTCTGCCTGAACCACTGATCATAAAACTGCCAAAACCTTTAGCTGTGTTGGTTTGTCAGAGGTTGTCTGGTTTTTCCTCTGCATTTACCGCTCAGCTCTCCATCTCTTTCTCTCTGCTAGCACTGGGTTTATCAAAAACACAAAATGCAAATTTTGTCCATTTTGCCCTGCCCTGCTCTGTCTTCGTCCTTATCTTGCTTTCATTTATGATTTCCAGCCCAGTTTATTCTTTACTACTGCTCATATATATATGCCTTTTATTCCTGATATTATTCAGATGATTAAAAGTTTTTCTTACTTTTACTACTGCAGCATTCTACCGATAATAATGCGAAAATACCTTTTAATTTTAGGCTAAACTCATCCAATGGGATAAAAAAAACTGTGTTAGTAAGAGAAAATTGTCTTTAACAAACCTGGTAGCGCACAGTTCGATATTTTGACTAGCCTTCTTTGATTATACAATGTTTAACAAGGTTGGAGCATACAGAGAAAAGGATCTCTGACCATACTTTGCACATTCTCTCTAAGTCATCCAATTCAATTCAGTTCAATTTGGTTTATTTCTATAGCACCAATTCACAACACACGTCATCTCAAGGCACTTTACAGTTCACCAGATCATCCAGTCAGATTGATTCAAAGTTTTCCATCTAAGGAAAACCAGTTGATTGGATCGACTCTTTGCCTCAAAGGCCATCCCTCACAATAAGCTTGTAGTGACAGTAGAGAGGAAAAGCTCCTTTTTTAAAGTAAAAAACCTCCAGCAGAACCAGGCTCAGTGTGAGCGGCCATCTGCTGAGGCCCACTGGGGTTCAAGGAGACAGAAGCAGACATAGGAAAGAAGGAAGCACACAGCAAGAGAGACAAGCTCCGAGCCAGCTCCCATGTCAGAGGATGAAGAGAGCACATCCAGTTAGTCACAGTCAGAGAAACAGGACTACACTGAAAAACAGGCCGATCTCCAACATCTATAAACAAATGTGTTGATGGCAGCAGCACAGCTGATATTTCTGTCAGGTTCCAGAGTCTTTTGTCCTTTCTTATTCTCTCTTCTCTCCAGTTTAGCCCCACAATGGTTACAGAAAATTTAGATCTAGCTTTTGCCTGATTAAAAAGTTCTGTATTGAATTGTCAACGTATCTGAATCCGCATCTTAAACAACAGTTATAATGTCCCGTTTTTAGTTTCTGGCACTCCGGGTTTTGATTGAAATAAATTCCTATTAACATGCACTCTCTCTATGGCCTTTTTAAGAGAAAGCATAGCATCTGCATAGCATACTTACCAGCAGGTGTGATGCACTTTCCCAAATATGTATCTTTTTTCCCGAATCCAGCCAGAGTTTCAGCAAAAAATGTTTGGGGTAATTACATATTTTGGAGACCTAGTCATTGAGAGATGCTACTTTAAGCTGTGATTATCTTAAAGGACATTTTTAACTCACCATACCTTCTACATAAGTATGTGTGGTGACAAGAAAAATATGCTTCATGATCCAGTCTAATAGCTCAAACAAATGAGCCTTTATGTCATACTTATACCCCGAGGGGGTATAAGTATGACATAAACTGTACCGTAACTCTTCAGGTACATTTCTAAGGAGATTTTAGGGCTGCTGATAATTGTACCAACACTGACTTAATTGGGAATAGGAATGATTGAATTCTCTCAGTTTGAAGGTTGGCTTGCTGAGTTGCTGAATTTATTTGCATTGCCAACATCTAATGCAATCTGTTTTTCATTTGCAACCTTTCCTCCTTATTGAAACCTTTGCCTTTGGAAATAAACTGGTTCATAGCAATAATACATTAGATATTCTTTTAGCTCAATTTTCTGTTTTATCACCCATTCCGCTCTAAGCCATTTTCTTCTGTTTAATCTGTTTAATCCCTCATCTCAAATGCCAAGACAACGCTTACAGTTTATCCTTGTGAGCAGTGCTGTCCATGGTGCTGTACCAAAAACCTTTGTCATGTACTTCTGTTTGAAAGTGATTTGTTGAACGAAATAGCTGTGAGTTTGACTGGTAAGGCTGAATAAATATTCACAGATGACTTGATATTGCTCCAGTGTGATCTTCAGTCTGAGATTTATTCTTTAGCGCTGTATTTTACCTCACACTCCTGGTATGTTAGCCTACTGGCAAACTTGGGGTCAGACAGGTTATTTAAGTTCAGACCACAGACAGCTTTAGCTTTCAAAGCTGAATCCTGCTGAGGTGTTTTATCATGAGAACCTCAGCGTGTCCTTTTACCTCCAGTTGTTCTGTGAATGTGGGCCGTTCTCCGCTTTCTCTCTGCTTCGTATGGTTTCTTTCTCCCACACACTTCACTCTGCGGTCTCTTTGCGGCTCTCTCCCACTCCTCTCATCTCTCTTTCCTTTAGGCTTTCTATCTGCAAGGAAGTACATTATAATATAAAGCAATATAGCTCTCTTTAACTAAGGTTTTATGACAAAATTACTCCCCCCCAACATGTGAGGTCGTCTCTGCTGATCGTTAGTAGCTGTCTTTGATCTTTACAGTCCTATTTCTTATTGTGTTTCTTATCTTAGTTATTAGTTTATCACCATGACTATCTAGGTTTCGTATAGCTACCCACTGTCTCTATCCTCCCTTCATATATTAATCTATTAACTCCCTGTTCACCAGCTCTATCTGAACACAAGATAAGAGTGACGCTTCTTTGCATGGTTCCTTACTACTCGAAAATGCGACAGTTGCTCCTTCATCAACACTTTGTAACCCCAACTCTCTTTGCGACATTTATTTTGTTATTTTTGTTTATTAGGTTATATCGCCCACTGCCGCGATGGTGACTTTTCGCTTATTGCAGCAGTTGTTTTTGCTTATAAGCATTACATAAAGTCTTTTTGATGTACAGTGGTTTCTATAGTGGTAATTTATTTATCCCCAACAGTTCTTAAAATATTTCAGAGGTTTGCCACGAACGCAGCTATGATTAACGTTATTTAATCCTTACTTTGCCCGCTCCTGCCGTTCACGTATACCACCCTTCATACCTTTTTAAATTTCCTATTTCCCTTTTACTGGCTTCTCAGCACTTAAATTCATGCATGAAATGTTTTTTTTTCTTGGAAATCCTTCATTTTACTTGCAAACTAAGGAATTTTTGGAAAAATTAATGATCTTCTACACATCTTTAAGTCTGTGAGCAGCATAGCTGTGATCCTGGCTTTTTACCCTACTATTGTAGCTGGGTTATTTAACAGTGTTAAAGTGACTTTACTGTAATATTTCTTACATTTCCTTTCAAAGTGAGAAGGAAAAAAATGCAGCCCTGTGCAAATGTATTCCAACACATGGATTTTTTTTTTCATTTTTTTACCTTAAATCCCTAAACTTTATTATAAAACTTGTGGTGTCCATTTGCATCATTCCCATTTCTCTGATGCCTCAAAATGAAATCCAGTTATTACGACGGGGTGTTCAGAGCAGGCTATAGATTTCTTAAATTTTTTTTTTTATTTTAAGAATAAAGTCAAAATATAATGAGAATAAAGTCATAACATTACGAGAATAATGTCGTAACATTATGAAAATGAGGTTGTGTTTTATGGCAACTCTTAGAAGAAGCCCTTTCTTTCCTACAATGAGGAATATCGAGCATCATCTGAAGTTATACTTTGGAATAACTCGGTTTCACAAATAAGGTCGGCCATCATATGCAGGTTGGATCTCAAAGCTTTCTTTCTGAAACGGGTTGTTGTATGATGACTTCATTCTTTTGTTATTTTTCAACTATATTTCTCTCATAATATTATGACTTTATTCTCGTAATATTACTGCTTTTCGGAAAATATTATGGCTTTATTTTCTGCTCCCAATCAACTCATTTATTTCAATTTTAATTTTATTTCTATAGCGCCAATTCACATATATCATCTCAAGGCACTTTCCAGTTCACCAGATCATCCAGTCAAAGTGATTCAAAGTTTTCTATCTAAGGAAAACCAGCTGATTGCATCGACTCATTGACTCTTCAGCAATCCCTCACACTAAAGCATGCTTGTAGCTTAACAGTGGAGAGGAAAAACTCCCTTGAACAGGAAGAAACCTCCAGCAGAACCCAGGCTCGGTGTGGCGGCCATCTGCTGAGAGCCCACTGGGGTTCAAGGAGACTGAAACAGAGATAGAAACAGAAACTGTAAAAGGCGGCCCCGCCCAGGAAATACACAGCCAGGCAGACGAGCTCCGAGCAAAGCTCCCCATGTCAGAGGATGAAGAGAGCACATTCAGTTAGTCACAGTCAGAGAAACAGGACTACACTGGAAAACAGGCCAAGCTCCAACATCTAGAAACAAAGGTGTTGATGGCAGCAGCCCAGCTGATATTTCTCTCCAGGATGGAGTCACAGCCAAACAGGAACAGACCAGATGAAGCTACTATGAGGAAAAGCAGAGAGAGCAGAACGTTAGAGATTGAACTAACAGATTCTGCAGAGTGGGAGAATAGAGATAGAATGAAGCAGAATGAGGAAAAAAGGGGGTCCCTATGTCCTCCAGCAGTCTGAGCCTATAGCAGCATAACTATAGAGATAGATCAGGATAACCTGAGCCACTCTAAGTCCTTAGTCCTGTCTTTGTTCCGTCTCCCATAAATACTATCCTTATGTTTTCCTCAGTGCTGGTTACTCGCCTTACTCTGTCATATCTCGTTTTACCTTGTCGTGATTGGTTTCCACTTATGTCTCCATGGTTCTGGTTTGTTTTACTTTTTTCATGTTGGATTTTTGGATTCCTGCCTCAGTTGTTTGTAAACCTTTCATTAAATGTACAAAAAACTCACCTCTGCCTCCCAACCTTAAAAAATCTCTAGTCTGGCCCCAATACTCCGTAAGATATAAAAATTGACTTCAGTAATTACTTAATTAGTATATAGAAAAAAGAGTAAAGAGACTGATGGTAGCTCTGCTCTGAGTTCTACAGCTGAGGTATAGAAAAGTTTTTTTACTGCTCCACATGGAGGAGGGAAAGCCAAAAGCTCTGTAGGTGTTTTTGCTTCTTTTCATGTAGGGAAACAGCATGGAAGGTTCTCTGGTTATATCAGACAGGCTTTGAATTGTTTGAAATAAAATACATACATTGAATGTGTCACAGAAAAGCTACATTACAAAACCTGTCATCACTTCTGTGAAACATGGCAGATTCTTAGAGTCGTGAAGGTTCATTGGCCTTCTCTATGAAGCATTCGCCCCGACTATCAATCTGGAAAAATGCAAAGTTGATGAAAATGTACTTTAAAAGAGAAACAGGGTTTGAAAAAGTAAATGAACATATGCTGTATAGCTCTTTTCTAGTCATACTGACCAATAAAATGATTTAACATTAACCCAGCTAGGTTCGCAGAATTCAAATACAAGCTGCACCTTTTAAAAAGAAAAGTTAAAAGTTAACTTCCATTTTTAACTTTGCAAATCTTGTTTCTATCAGAGTAAAATATGCTTTTTGTTCTCTAACATAAAACAATCTGGAAAACCTTTAAGAATATGAATACATTTACACAGTATTGCATCTCTATGATTGTGGGGCCCTTAACTGAAATTGTAGTGTTGTAAAAAAGTGATTTGGTTTAAAAAGAAATGAAGAAACAAATGGTGCGTGTGTTAGCAGAGGAAAGCAAAAAAAGAAATGGGGCTGTGGGGGTAGAGCCGTGTTGTTGTACTGAGAGCTTTAGGGTAGGCTTAAATTTAATGGCTGGACTGGGGCTAAATGAGCTGAATTAATAGGGTCTGCTCTGAGCACTTACATGCTTGCTAAACATACACGGTGTGGGTGCATGTGTGTGCCTGTGTCATTAATAATTGGGTCATCTTTCCACCGTTTCATATGCTTCCAGCTTCAGACTGTGAGGGTCTGTTTTGTTTGGTCCATTTTTTCCATTTAATCTTTTATTAAGGTGTCCTTTCCTTCAGAAAATATTGATTTTTAACATACTATATCTTCAATATTCTTGCTTTATTAATTTTCATCTCTTTGCTACTGTGCTGCTGTCTTATCAGAAATGTTGCATGCAGATGCAGAATATCAATCATGGCAGGCCTATATCTGCCTCTTGATGATGGTGTGTGCACAAAATGCTAAATGTTGGCTTAGAATGAAAGGGTCAGTCCATTGTGTGTTCATTGAATCTGTCTGGTGCAAAATCTGCTTCTCCTCCCCCCCCCAGCTCCATTCGTTGTTCATCTCGCCGCTCCAGCTCATTAACCTTGAGTTTCACCACCTACAGACCTACCTTCCTTTTTCACTATTTGCTATCACCATTCATCTCTCAACATTCATGAGAAATGTCACATCCCTTCCCCCTTGTCCCAGACTGTTGTCCAGGTGGATCTCAGCAGGGGTTTAGGTTGCAACAAACAAGGCCGGACTCACCGACACAAAAGGATACAGCCATAGATGAACAAAGAACAGTTTGGGTTCAGATCTTGGTCACCATAAAAACCTGTAAATTAGTATCCACTTTCATCTCAGCTGCCTTGTTTGAAAGAAGAAGGCAAAAAATTTCTTTCTTAATCCTTGTTCTTCTGTTTTGGCTTAAAATGGCCCCTTCAAGAAACTCACTTATGACAGTAAGGTGCCGAGGGAAAACATTGAAAGATAGAAGAAACACTGTTGGTTAAAGCAAGTCTTAGGCCCTTTGTCTTTCCAACTATCTGGACCTATGTCGGTGGTTTCTTTAACATTTTTTTGTTTCTTATTTATGTAGTATTGCCTCGAGGTCAGGATTGGACTGGATGTTTTCAGACAGATTACCCAGACAGTAAGAAGAGTGTATTCAGTGAGTCATACAGATTGTCTAGTTCCATCCAAAGGCAAGAAAACACAAAACAAAACCACTGTGACTTGCTTTGTCCCACAGTAGGAAATCCTCCTGGTGATAATTGAACCCAGATATCCAGCTGCACATGAAACCGCATAAGAAGAAAGCCCACATACCATGTAGGATATCACACAAGTGTTTTCTCAGCAATATATCATCTGAATAGGCAGAATTAATGAGACCCAGTGGAATAGTAAAGCTCATTTGCATCTTTCCTTCTAGTTATCTTACCATCCTGTCATCCCCTCCCTCCTTCAATAACACTTAATTCAACCTTATGCACTTCTTACTTCATCTATTTGTCTCTGAATAAAACTTACAATGCCTTGCAAAAGTATTAACACTCCTTTGACTTTTTTAATCTTCGTAATATTGTTCAAACACAACTTCATGTATTGGGAATTGATGTTGCAGGATATTGAATAGAAGTGCAGATTATCCAGGTAATGTCCAGGTAAGGAAAAGGATGCATGGTGAGTTACAATATATTTCCAGAGCCAAAACACATAGAACACCTTATTACTACAGTTGTTATATATAGCTCTAAGTCTTTTGGAGTATTTTTCTAACAGTTCTGCTCCGTAAGAGACTACTGACCATTTGTAGCTCAGTTTATCTCAGCCTGATCGGATGGCATCTGCAAACATCACTCCTCCAATCTTGCAAGAATTTATCAGTTCTTTTCAGGTCTGGACTTTTTGAAATTCTGATACATGAGTGTACTTCTCTTTTACCCTTTGATTGTATTTTTAAGGTATTTGTCTTACTGGAAGGTGAACATGTCATGATGGGGTTCTGAGCTAGCCCAAAATGCAGAACACAACGGAGGCTGGATAAAAGTTTAATAGAGTTTATTTGTTTGCACAAAACACAAGAATCATGAACTGGAACAGGAGCTGGTCAGGGCTGGTTCACTGGAGTCTGCAGAGATGATAGTTTGATTAGGATATGAACTGATGAGTTAAGAGTCTTTGATTATTCAGATGAATACCTTGAAGGAGTCAGGGTTTCTCTTTGAGAGAGAGGGAACTGTTGAGGATCCAGAGACTGTTTGTTCAGCAGAGTCAAAGAAGCAGCTGCAGCATCTTGCTTCTGACTTTGAGGGCAGACCTTGATCTGAGTTTCCAGCTCTTAGCCAAGAGCTGCAGGGGAATCCACATAGGAATCTTCAGGTTGAGGCTCACGAGGGGGCAGGCTTGGCAGGTTAAGCTCATCCAGAGCCTCAGGTAGAGACAGGCTTCCTGTGAGGCAAAAACAAGGGAGAATTAGAATCATCAGCGGCGTAGGAGCGGGGGGGGGGACATGTCTCCCCCAATATAAAAGCCAGGTGGATATGTCCCCCCCAAAAATTGTACCGCAAAATATTAGATTTTGACATTTTTTTAACTAGCGTGCTTTTATTTTGAAGGCGCAGCATAGCGTTACGTCACTGTACTCCCCCTCCCCTCTCTGAACTGCTGAGTGTTTGAGCACTCAGTCAGCAGGGAGGGAAACGGCGACACAGAAATCAGAAACTTGTGAAAGAGGTAAAATAGTCTGTCGGGATGCTGCTATGAATATTGCCCATTTATAACGTTTTGTTTTTAGTTCACTTTCATATATAGAAACTGAATCTTTTTGGTTTAGTCATCTTAGTCTTGTACGGAAGAGGATTAGGGCCACTGGAAAAAAAAAGTTAACTGATTTTTACATTTTTTTTTTAGTTTAACATGGGGAAAAAAGTCTTTTTCTCAGAATTCTGACTTTTTCTCAGAATTCTGACTTTTTCTCAGAATTCTTGACTTTAATCTCAGAATTCTGAATATTTTTCTCAGAAATCTGACAGATGATTAATATTTCTAATCAATTTACAGTGTTTTTATTTTTTTTCGGGGGGTACTTATACAGATACATAAAAACAAGTAGGTCTAACTAAAAAATAACCAGAATATATGTTTAGAGTAAAGATTGACTAGTGTTTACACAAGCACACAATTTCAAATCTGCTGAGCTTGCTGTGCAAGAAAATGTAAAATATACGTATAAAGAAATATAACAGGAAGTACTGCTAAAACATAAACTAAATGTTAAATAATGTAGATATTGGTTTAAAAAATTCTTCAGATTTGGAAATTTGGAAGGAATACATAATTTTGAAATTAATCAACAAATCTGGTAAAAAAAAAATAAATAAAAAATAAAAGTTGCACTTTTTTACTTGAGGAATTTGTTGAATAACTTCATAATTATGAGTTTAACTAGTTGGAGGTAATGCTACACTTCTCTGCTTCCTGTCCTGCTCATAAAAGGTAAACATTATAAACCCACCATCCATTTTCTACATTATTTGGAAAACACAACACAAATGTAATATAACAAAAGTATGTTTAAAAACAAACATGTTAGCATCCAGCCATAGCCATGTCTGTTTTAGAGACTAGCTCTCTTCTGCTCCTCCATTAATGAGGGGACCCCTCGGGCACGTAAAAAGTTGCCTAATTCCGTCATTTTCCACCAATGTGTCACTGGCCACCTCAAACAACTCACATCTTTGTCAGTGAAGCTGAGTGCTCCACATCTCTTCCTTCATGGTGACCATCTACATTAAAATCCAGAATTCTGGAGATTAAAGTCAGAATTCTGAGAAAAAAAAGTCAGAATTCGGACCTTTTTCCCATATTAAACTGAAATGAAATTTAAACTGGAATTAAAGGCGCCATTTCTACTACCAAAGGTCGGGACAGACTGGCCACCTGTCTAGGGTGGACCCCGCACCTCCCCACCCCACTAAGGGACAGGGTGCACAGAAAAAATGGAAGGAGGATGGATTTCTACCAAAGGTTTAGAATGCATTTTTGAACCAGATGCTTCAAAGCTTCCCTGTCCATAATTCTTCAACAAACCGTCAGTCAGCTCCCTCTGTCAGTCAACCTATATAAATTATTTTGACTATTATTGCAAGTTTGACAAAATAAAACATATCAAACTTTGCACTCTGTGTGGCCTACTGAATTGTTTTTAATCCAACTTGAAATATTTGATTTTCTTGTAAGTGTGATGCAGACACTAAATATGCTAAGGGTTGAAGCCCTTGAAAGACACCTCCCTTTGCTTAATAAAAGACTCCAGTCATTTTGTTTGGTGATATGCTCACAGATCTTTATGAACAAAATGCATTATGTAAATTTTGAAAATGCATTATTTTTGCAAGACACATTTATAAAGGAATAAAGTAAAAGATTAAATAGCCTTTTTTAAGTAGCATACTTAAGATATGTTTCTGTTGAATACTAATCTCAGATTTCCTAATATGTGTCCCCCCAATAGTAAACATATTCCTACTTGAGAATCATATCTCTCAAAGATACAGCAAAGATTCTCAGGTTCAAGGCTCAGGTCGCTAACCAAACTAGGTCAACACTGCGGTGTCGAAGCAAGGTCTGGCAGCTGGTTAAATAGGGCTGGTCTCTGATGAGGAGATGCGCCTCAGGTGTGCTGGAAGGTTCCAGCTCCAGGAGACCCACAGCGCACTCTGCTGGAGGAAGGTGGTACAGCTCCAGATCCCGACAGAACAAAGAGCTCTTTTTCCCAGGATTGTTGTATTTAGCTCCAACCATAAACTCAAGTTTCTTATATCTGCTCAAGAAGACTAAGATATGGCCAACACAATGTGAATTTTATGGAACTAATGAATCAACTGTGAAAAATGCCAGCTTAGGAGGTAGTTGGTGGGTTTCCAATTCAAACTTAAAACTTTCCTTTTTGATAAAGCTTCTAGTTAGAGTGGCTCAGGTTATATCCTGAGCTATCTCTATAGTTATGCTGCTATAGGCTTAGACCGCTGGAGGACATAGGGACCCCTTTTTCATCATTCTGCTTCATTCTATCTCTATTCTCCCCACTCTGCAGAATCTGTTAGTTCACCCTAACATTCTGCCTCTGCTTGTGCTGCTGCCATCAACACCTTTGTTTCTAGATGTTGGAGTTGGCCTGTTTTCCAGTGTAGTCCTGTTTCTCTGACTGTGACTAACTGGATGTGCTCTTCATCCTTCCGACATGGGAGCTGGCTTAGAGCTCACCAGCCTGGACTGTGTGTTTCCTGGACGCGGCAGCCTTTTACAGTTGATAGAAAACTTTGAATCAATCTGACTGCATGATCTGGTGAACTGTAAAGTGCCTTGAGACGACATGTGTTGTAAATTAGCGCTATAGGAATAAACTGAATTGAATTGAACATATATTGAGGAATTGTTTGGTATCAAATGCCTGTTCTTACACTCCCACCTAGAATCAGACCAACCTGTTCTTCCATTCTTTCTCTCCTTCTCCATCCTCCCATCTAAACGGCATGCATTTTGTTAAATATATGCTCTTACTACTGGTCAGTATCAGAATGATGGCATCAAGCAGTCTAAGAAGACTTTAGAATACAG
>JAGKQL010000049.1:154177-182696 GCA_018398635.1 Cyprinodon brontotheroides
AGACCATGGTCTTGAGCCGGAGAAGGGTAGAGTGACTACTCCAGGTTGGGAGTGGAGGACTTTAAGAATCTTGGGGTCTTGTTCACGAATAATGGGAGGATGCAGCAGGAGATTGATACCCTCATCTATGGCCATGAGCTTTGGGTCATGACCGAAAGAATGAAATACCGGATACAAGGGGCTGAAATGAAATGATATTTCTCTGTAGTGTGTCTGGGCTCTCCCTTAGAGATAGGGTGAGGAGCTCAGTCATCCAGGGAGGACTCAGAGTAGAGCCGCTGCTCCTCCACATTGAGAGGAGCCAGTTGAGGTGGCTCGGGCATCTGATTAGGATGCCTCCTGGACGTCTCCCTGGTGAGGTGTTCCAAGTACGTCCCACCAGGAGAAGGCCCAGGGGGAGACCCAGGACACGCTAGAGGGACTATCATTCTCGGCTGGCCTGGGAGCACCTTGTGATTCCCCCGGAGGAGCTGGCCCAAGTGGCTGGGGAGAAACGTCTAGGCCTCCCTACTGAAGCTGCTATCCCCGTGACCCGACCCCGGATAAGAGGAAGAAGATGGATGGATGGATGGATGTATATATATATATATATATATATATATATATATATATATGCTTATATATATATATATATATTCATCCATCTGGGTAAACTGTGGGAGGAAGCTGGATTACCCAGAGAGAACCTACACATGCCACTGTGCCACTGAGCACATATATATATATATATGTATATATATATATATATACATATATATATATATATAATGTTTAATTGCAAGAAGGTTGAAACCTCTGTTTTCAGTCAATGCCTAGACTAGAGATTTTATTTCGAACGGCCCTAACATTTATTTAATGTCATGTTAGCACCCAATGTAATCACTTCTGTTGAAAAAGTGTGGTAAAAAAAGACCAGTTGGTGGTGGTATATAAAGTATAAAATTCAGCCAGTATATAATATATATGGGCTTTACATTTATGCTGTGTAGAAGTTTTCTACTTTTTTGGAGGGGACTTCAAATTTCGCTTCGGGCCTCATCCTGGTCAGGGTCTGCTTCTACTTATCTTACACTTGACTAAAGTTTACCGACATGCTGCAGGTCCTGGAAACGCAGAGAGGCAGACTTAATGCAGTGTGAAGTAGGCCTTACCTGTTGTTTTTGCCGGTTAATATAATAATCTACAACCCAGTTTAAATTTTAAAGAAAGGGGACCAGATAGCAGGTTCTAATATTAGAGGGATCACCTTTCTCAGCCCCCATGACAGCGCCCACTCCAGGGTGTCGGAAAAGAGGCCATGACCCATTTAAAATGTGTAAACTTGCTCAGAGAAGCCATTGGAACTCCCTGTCCACATGTGATTTAGAGCTGCGTCTGCATTCTCAGCTAAAAACAGCTGTTTTCATGTGTTGCTCTAACTGGCCTGTCTCTTGGAAATGCTCCTTTTTTGGAGATCTTGGAACAACTTGAATTCCTCAGAATAAGCTATGCAGGGGGTCAAATAGAGGAACCAGGGCTTTCAAAGGATGCCAGAGTTTCCCTCTCTGACCTGCTACCCCCACAGAACATCATGGTCATTAGCAGACAACTGAAAGGCTGATGGAGCATCAGTATAGTCAGACTCCAGGCAGCTGCTGTCAGTGTTCAAGCTACTGTTTTATTGTGTAATATCTTTTTTTTTTTTTACACTGAGCTATGGACTAATATGTGTTTTTCTTGTATGTAAGAACATCTTACACAAACAGATGATTTATTTTGTTAAATGAACAGTATTTGCAATATTTTTTTCAAATCATGTGATATTTGATGCGTTTTGTCTTCTCCTCACATTCAAACTAAACTCTCACTAGAGAGCTTTAATGTGGTTATTTCACTGTAACTGAGCTGGTTCACTCTTTTTTTTCTGCTTTTTTCTTTTTTTTTTTTTTTTTGTCCACCCCAATCAAAGTGTGTAGGACAGACAATGATTCACCACGAGCATTGATTAATAGCTCCACATTTAATTCAAGGAGCTGGGTAGTGAGAAATGGAGAAATGGACAGAGAAAATAATAAAAGATAGTGCAGATGGGGTTAGATACCGGCTTTGCAGAAACACTCAGTCTCTCTCCTATAACAAGACTTTTTTCTCTTTTGTTACACAAGACAAACTGCTGTTGACGTTGCATCACTGGATAGATTTTCAGCTCAGTTCATTTTACTTTAGTTCAGCAGTTTAGTGGTTAAATACAAATATATTTAGGTCCATATAAACTATACTGTAGTCTGTGCAATATTAAATCATTTAAATCTTAGTTGTTTTTTTTTGCCACACTTAGGTGGAACAATAAACTAAACATGTCCAATTATGTTACAGATCTTTGGATTTAGTTTTCTGTTTCTCTCTAACTTCTTTCTAACTCTTGGCACTTGATATTTACTCAAATTGAGTCTAGTAAATATGTGTGAAACAAGCTTATAAATAAAGTAAACAAGTATTGAGTCAGTTTAATTTAAAATCTACTACAAGAATTAAAAGCTCTGATGCTGCACCTTGAATCTCTAAAAGCAATACATTCAGTATCATTAGCAGAATGCATTAGCCTCTCCTGTCTGCTTGCCAGGTAATACACTTATTATTATTCACATCCCACTCTTAGTGGAATTAGAGGATCCAAAATTAGATTCCTGTTTGAAGAAAACGTAGCAGAATAATGCCAGGTCAGAGGGAACATACTATGGACAGGTAGAATAGAGGCAACTCTATTTACAATATTTTCCTGTGATAAACCTACACATCTATCTCTCTGTGTTCTCCGTCTCCTCAGATTATAAAAGGTAGAAAATAGGCTTACATGTTGTGAAATATCATTTTAATCTAAAGTGAAGATCAAGAGATTAATCAGATTAGTATTCAGATTTTCTGTAGGTTTGTAAAGCTCTTTATGCTGAGATGCATCACCTTACACAATTAATATCTTGGTGCTTTTAGAATCAATCTGACTTTTTCATCACGGTTGCAAAAGGGACATATTTCTAGTTTTAATTTAGCTCCCTTATGGATTTTACTTTCTTCACTGCTGCAAGTTAGCCATTACATGCCTCATTCTTGATTATTGAGTGTTTCAGTAGAGTGTGACACAGATTATGTAGAACGGGTGAGGTTGGTCGTTACCATCTGTGCAGAAAAATCTATTTACCTGGATGCTGTTTGAAAAGGTTTAAAATTTGCTCAACGTCGCTATTTTCAAAACTTGGTTTTTTATTCCCCTGTCCCTACATGTTAATTTGGTATGTGTATCTTATTCCTATTAGCCTCTTCCAACAACCAGCATGTTTACTAGAATCTGGTTTTTATCGTCTGCCATCTATGTTTAGTTTTAAGCAACTGTCAGCTGTTTGGCGCCTAGTTTGAGTATGTTGAAGATTCTCAGTCATCCAGGTCAAAGTCTTTCCAAAAAAGAAAAAAAAAAAAAAAACAATTACTGGACTTTGTTTTGTAATAAAGATGTTTAGCTTCCCATTCAGGAAGCTTTTTTCAATTCAAAATGTCTGAGAGAAATAGTGTTGAGTTTGAGGCTTTATAAAGTAGCCCCAAAACAAAGATGTCAGGAACCCTTGAGTGGAGTGTTTCTCTATTTCTTCTGGAGCACTGCAGGTGGGCGTGGCTGGCTGTCTGAGCACCTGAGATCAATCAACCCATCCACCTGAGAGGGATTTAAGGAGCTGCAGCCATCTCTTCCACGCCTGATGGTCCCCATATTCTGGTACCAATCTAGCCCTCGTGAAATTCCCCTCGAGAAAGTTTAATCTGATTCCTGTTGAAAGCTTCCTGATAGCTCACCTCTTGTGTCTCTGGATTCCCAGGTTTTAATCGAAGCGCTCCTGGACGGATCCCTTCTGCGTCTAACTCAGCGTGCTGATCCTATCTGCAGCTTAGTTTCTGTCAGCCTGCCCGCTCTCCACCGCTCCAGTGAAACCTCTCTGACGATCGCCTCAGTCTGACTGCCCGCTCTTCACCACCTCTGTGACAGCTCCGTGACCAACGTCTCCTCCCTCAGCGCACCTCCAGCCACCTGCACAGCCTGTGGCAGTGTATTCTAAGAGACTCTCAGTTATTCTCCATTCTGTGTTGGCTGAATAAACAATAACTTTTTTCAATTCAAGATGTCGGAATTAGTGTTGAGTTTGAGGCTTTATAAAGTAGCCCAAAACAAAGCCTTGTTTTGGCTTAGAAAACACACAAATTGAAATTAAAGAAAGGGTCCGCCCCTTGGGAATGGGGAGTCATTTGGGTTCTTTGTGAGCCTGCAATACCTGAACTGGTCTCTGCCTCTGAAAGGGGGGTCTTCAGGGGCGTTGTTGGCCTGGCTGACCAGGCAAGTGTGTCATGGTTTTGGTTATATTGTGCTTTACTTTGCTCCATGTTTCCTAGTTTTTGTGGTTTAATTCCTTTTTTGTTGTAATTTCTAGATTTATGTTAGTTCTCAGCTTTCCCTGATGATGTTTCCTCTATTTGCCCTCTTGTGTGTGTGTGTTCCTTTCCCCTTGGATCCTTTTTGGCTCCTCACCTTGCTGCCTTGTCAGCTCGCTAGCTTTGTTTTTTCCTGTTGAATCTACATAGGCTCAGCTCTTCCTTCTGCAGCTACCACTTGCTTGGTTCCCTTGTTGCTGCTGGTCCTGCCGTCCACCCGCTGTCCTCCTCCTCACCTCGTCTCTCCCTGGCTCCTGCATTGATTATTTTCCCCTGACGTCTCCAAGTGGTTCTGGCTTGTATTAAATATTAAGTTGGAATTTTGGACTCCTGCCTTTGATAAACCTGTGCTTCCCTCCCTCATTAAAAAACTACAAGGACTCACATCTGCCTCCCTGCCTCTGCATTTGGCTCCTCAAACACCAACCCAAAGGTGACAGCAAGATGTCTTGGTTCCCTGCATGGGGGACCAATGCAGAGGGGTTGAAACTGATAATGGGAAGGAATTAATTCTATACCTGCATTGTAGGTTTTTTAGAGCTGGAACCTGAGTCCACCCCCTACGTTTAAGGTTGTTCTTAAGATAAATGGCTTCCTTCACACCCCTTTCAAACCACCTATCCTCTCCGTCCAAATGTGAACATTCTGGCCCTCAAAAGAATGTCCTTTGTCCATAAGGTTTACCGCAGAGTCTTGTCCAGAGGAGGGCGCTCTTCTGTTCCTCACTGCAATGAACTGCAGACACCACTCTGCTCATATTTGTTCTGGGGTTTTTGTCTTTAGGATGCACTAGTCTCTGGGGGTATTGTTGTAAAGACTAAAAAACTCTGGCTGTCATGGGACGAAAACGTCTCACCTGGTGGGCTGGGTTTTTGCCCCTAACGACCCCTCTTTCAGAGGCATAGACCAGTATCAGGTATTGCAGGCTAACAAAGAACCTAAACAACTCCCCATTTCTAGGGGGCGGATCTGTTCTTTCATTTTAATTTGTATGTCTTCTAAGCCAAAACAAGGCTTTGTTTTTAAAAGACTCTATAAAGCCTCAAACTCAACACTAATTCTGACATATTGAATTGAAAAAGCTTCATGGATGGGAAGAGAAACATCTTCAAACATGTAAACAAAGTCCAGTGGATTGTTTTTTACTTCTTTGGAATATTTGCATTTTCAATTTTACCCATATAAAGTTTCGAATGTTATGTTTGGTTTTTGGTCTGCACTTTAACTGGACCGTTAGCGCACACTGATACGCTTTCATCTAAACCATTTTAGTGTAGTGATCCCTGTATGTTTAGTGTGCTGCAAGATTGACTATTTTGAATCATTTGCAGTTTTGGACATGTTTTGATTTTTTCTTTTTAATGACTTCCTTGTATTTTGCTTCATACATCTCCTCATTAACTGTGACAGCATCCATGTCCCTACTGAACGAGCATGATGCTGCCAGCACCATCTATCAGGGTGGGGATGTTGACCTCATCTGGGTCTCATCTTGAATCTCTGCTTTTTCTCAAAGTGAAAATAATCTTTGGTCATTTCTCTGATGAATGCTTTTACTTGAATCTAAAGAAAACCATCTCGAATTAGATTGTCACACATTTGTCTTAGTATAATAGGTTCTATGAATGGATTCTCCTGGTTTAACTTTAAAAATAAATTTAAACCTGAATTATTAAGATGCATCTAGACATCTGTCTTAGCGTGTTTAATGAAGGTTTTGCTGTTTGCTCCTTGAGATTTCTAAGAAATAATCAAACAGTGTTCATTGAGAAGGTTAAAGTTTGGGATGCAATTTTATCAACCTAACTTTGCTTTAATGTTCTCAAAAAATCAAACCCTGAACTAAGTGCTTAGTTTTTTGGTCTGTTTGATGCCGTTTATTCAGAAATGATCTCTGATAAGCCTTTGAGGTCTTCATAGAGAAGCTGTATATTTGTATTGAGCACAGCAGGAGTCCGTTTACTACTCTGCTGGCTTAAGCTAATTAGCTGTGGTTGATTTAATTTAGCAGCATCAAAGTTAGGGGCTAAATGTAAAACTTTTAAAATAAATCAATTATTTTAGTCATGCTACCCACTATTTGTGTAAAAGACACTTTTCTTATCTCTCTTATGACTCTACCAGTGTGTTTACTGCATTTTTGAGGTTGAATGGCATACAGTGATTTGTTCCATAAGATATTTTCTGTATACAGATGTGCGTTCATTAATGTTGTTTACAGGAATGCTGTTCCACCAGGGATATTGATCCACACCAGCCCCTTTTAAGCGTGTGTGTATTTGTGTTTGTGGCAGTGAGATTATTGATCTCTACTATTCCCAGTTGTGTTTATTCCTACAGCAAAACTGTCAAAAGGCAAGGGTAACTAATCCTTCTTCTCTTTCTCTCCTTTTTCAGTTCGCTCCCTTTTGCACACAATTTTTCACACTTGTTGTTTTGAATTATTGTTTTTTGTCAGCTCTGCCTCTGAGTTTGATCCTTTTTTAAACCTTTGATTTGCATTGTTGGAACCAAAAAGCAGGTTTTATGTAGGTAGGTTTTCTAGGTAGGTAGGTAGGCAACTGTGTGCATCAGCTGTATAGACCTCTCTCAAACATTAATTTATTTCAGGTAATACATAAAAAAATAAAACTCAAACATGTGTCAGTTTGTATAATTAATGACATGCATATATAATTTAGTGTAAATGTCTAAACGGTTAAGAAGAAGCGAAAGGTATTTCCTCATACCCAGTCACCTTTCTATAGCCCTTAACATTAACAAGTCTATTCAACTCCAAATGTCCGTTAAGTGAGCAAATAAATTAGTTCATGTGTTGCCTTATTTAATTGCAGGATTTTAAAATTTAAATAATCCCTGTAATTATATTGTCCCTCTTTCTCAACATAAACTTTTTGTATGCTATCTGGTAGTTTTTTTAATTCTGAGTTTTATACATTAATTGGGAGGTTTGAAATGTTACCAGATCTGAGATTTTAAGCAAGCAGGAATGTATAAATAATTGATTTGTTTGGTCATGATAGCCACCCCTATGATTTATCTTAATGGCTTTTTTCTGCAGCCTATATAGCCATTTTTATGTGCTATAGATGATACAGCTGAAATCTGCTAAATAGACAACCTATTCTCATTTTGAGTTCGTATGAAATCGTACTTAACTTATGCACCGTAATTTTGTACGTTTTGGACGTTTTTTTCGTCGTATGCGCATCTGACACACCATTCACGAATATAGAATATAAATTACAATTAGCCCTAACCCTAAGATATAAAACAGCAAAGCAACGTAGTTAGAGACATGAATAAGAGTGATCTGCTTTTGATGTCTGCGTGGATCTGCTTTTTGCAATACGCACGCCAGCGCATGCGCACCTGATGTGGTTTTGAGGAAAAGCGTCAAAAGCGATCTGCGAAATAGTGTGCATAACTTTTAATACGATTTCATAGGCACTGATAATGAGAATATGTTGAAATAGTTCAGGTATTGCAAAATCAGTGAACAGTAAACAATGAGCAATGCTTTATAAATAAGGACTTTTTTTTCCTTTACTAAGAATTGTGATCCTTCCAGATAATTCCGTCTTATTATGTTTTTGACGTTAGGCTTCCAGCAGATCTTAGAGTCAAACTTCACACCAGGCAATTTTATTTAGTTTACTCTTTCAACCTCTATCCCATCTATTTTGACTTTGAAGTCTGTATTTCCTGTATATATATATATAAAAAAAATCTGTTTTTTGTTCAGGTTCACTTGTTTTTGTCAAACCAGTTTTTTTAGCTTATTAATTTCTGCTACGATATCGTGCAAGGCTCTAAGCTCCAGAAAAAATCTGGATCATCTGCAAACAAAACAAACTTGAATAATTTTTATAAATGTTCATACATGTTATTTAGAGTAAACTTTATTGTTCCCAATACTGAGCCCTGGGGGACACAGCAAACAATATTTAAGCATGACGAATGTTAATCATCCATTATGACAAATTGTTGCCTGCTGCTTAAATAGCTTTTCATCCACTTCAAAACCAACACCTTTACACAGTAATGCTTAAATATCCTGAATATTTGATTATGATCAACTGTTTCCCATGATTTTTCTTTAATTCAAGAAATAGAGCAATAGCAAACTTATTTTTTAATCTATGGAGCTGTTGACTTCATCTTTTTATTCCAGGACTGCTGAAACTGTGGATCTGTGTGAAATAAATATATTCTGATCTTTAGAAAGTAGTTTGTCTTTTTTCAATAAAAATTTCCAGGCTGCTAACGAAGAGTTTTTCTGCAAAAGTAACGAAATAGGCCTATAGTTTCTGAATTGGTGTCCATCTCCAATTTTTTTTGGTAAGATTTCTGCACTTTTTATTTTGATTTGAAGTTTACACATTTGGAAAGAAAGGTTACAGTCATGAATCTGTGGTTTAACAATTGAATCAATAACTCCTTGTAATTGTCTTATCAATGTCATTAATTTTAACATTAGTTAACAGCAGCTGTGACCTCTCCCTTGCCAACTGCTGTAAGAAACAGAGTGAGTTTGGATTTTTTGTTATGACTATGTCATTGCAGCTCTCTGTTATCCCAGGAACAGACATCTTTCCTGCCAGTTTCAGGCCAGCAGTTAAGAAATATATATACCAGATATACCGGTATATATTTTTTTTAACCACTACAGACATATCATCAGTAATTATATTGTTACTCATAAAATATTGTAAATAATAAATGTATTTGGGTTCAAATGGTAAATGGCCTTTATAGCACTTTTTAAAGTCAGCAGATTTGACCAAAACGCATTAAACTACATTCAGTCATTCCCATTCATTCACACACTGATGGTGGCGAGCTACGTTGTAGCCACAGCTGCCCTGGGGCTCACTGGCAGAAGCAAAGCTCCTGTACAGTGACGCAAACACGCCTACATCTGACCACACTGTCACCCTTTTAGTAATTTTGTATATTTTCCATGTTTTTAATGTATTTTTTAAATTCTATCCTTACAGTTTGCTGTAGATATTATTATAATTTTGGTAAATTAGCTTTTTATATCTCTTATATATTTTTTCTGTTCTATATTTTAATTTTTCTCAATGGAGGGTGTTTATTTACAGGAATTGTGTGATCCATTTGTGATCAACGCTGATATCACAATATTTACTAGTGTGTCTATCATATGCATCTCAGAAAAGGTTTAGGAGCGTTACATAAGCTTTATCACCAGTTTACCAAGCAGTTCATTTCTAAATGCAGTCATTGACTCCTCTCTTCTCATTCTCTTTTCTTATTCGTTGTCATAACAGCTTTTCTGTAAAATTGTCAGAAACCACAAAAACCCAATATGGTCTCTGATATATTTAATAAAAAAATATAAAATAATAATGCATTGTTTTATTATCTATAAGGTTTGTACAAATAGTTTCTATCAATGTTGCTCTGTGAGACCTGATTTTTACTGGGTCTGACGATTTTTTGATATGGGCTAAAACTGTACATTGCGTTTATAGACTCTTCAGTCGGCTTATGCTTCACTAAGTTTAATAAATCAATATTAAAATCCCCACAGATGACAAAAAATGGTGGCAACATGAGGCTCCTGGGATGATTTTCTTCTGTGAGAAAAGGAAGATAGCAGGAGTTCATGGAAAGGTAAAGGGACACGTTCTGCACAAGAATCTTGAAGAAATCAGTTAGAAGATGCACAAACCTTGCAAATAAAAGTGAGATTTATCTTCCAACAGCTCATAGAAGATAAAGCAAATGCAACAATAGTGATTTGCATTAGAGCATTTTCATACAGAATGTTAAATGTCAAAGTTTATACATAACTATTTGAGAATCAGATTTTTAACATAAGGTATGTTTTAAATTTCAAATATGCTGTAACTAAACTCTTTAATCATTAAAAGGCAAAAATCCAACAAAACTGAGTAGAATTAAATGTACAGGTCAATCATAAAGCTGTTATTTATGGGGACTTAGCACATAAAAAGTATTTAATACTAAAACTGGTGCAAAAGTAGCAATAAAAAAGTAAGATCTAATGTAACCACAAATAACAGATTTCTAACATTTTTAATACATTTATTATCAAACCTATAAGATTTTAGATCTTTGATATGTGCTACAAAAGATATTTTCCTATAACCATTGTCTCTTTTTGCTATCAGTGCTTCTAACTTTAACACTTTTTATGGGATGTTTTAATCTGAGACCTTTTCCCTTAAAAATGATAACCTGAAGAAGTTGTCTCTGATTACATATAATTTTAGCCGCTTCATCAACTCCACCCCTTTGGACGGGGGAGGAAATAAAGATCTTATTTAATTTAAAGTGATTTTCCTTTTTTAATCTCTTACCTCATCAATCATTGGTTTTACATTTTTTAGACATGTCTTGTGTTTTAGAAAGTAGATGGACTGAGATAACATTGTCATGCACTAATGAACTGAAGGTCATTAAAAAATGCTTAACCCTGAATGTATTATTGTCATAATGTTTTTAAGAGGTCTGACCCACATACAGAAAACCACTCAGAGAAACCAGAGTAAAGTTTAACAGGTTTATTGAGGAATACAGTTGGGTTGGATTCAGGGGAACTCAGTGAGCTGATGAACCGGAACTGGAAGTCAGAAGGGAAGTTCACAGAGGTTAGTTCAGGGTCAGTGGGAACTTTAAACGACTCATGTTTGCGGAGAAAGGTTTCTTCCCAGAATCCAGTAGGTGTGGGTTTTTCCAGAGATTGAGGGACTCACCGTTGGGCGGCGGACAGGTTTTGGTTTGTTTGGTTCCTGAGGAGCAATGGAGTGGACTGCCACTTAGATTTCCAGAGAACTTGAGCGGGACATATGGAGATCATCAAAATTAAACAAAATAAACATCTGAAATATATGAGGTTTGTATGTAATGTATGAAGATATAATATACAAGTTTCACTTTTTAAAATGGAATTACTGAAATCAATCTACTTTTTCATGATATTCTAATTTTATGACCAGCACCTGTACTGTAAGACTGCATACCTCTCCTTCTAGTTAATTTGTGTGGTTATATTTCCCTCATTGAAAAGCTACAGTCATTAAACAGAACTTTTCAGGGCTCTTTGGGCAGCTCCCAATAACTTAGTCCAGCACTTTTAATTTCGCAAAGCAGAGAGGTTTTATTTCCCTCTCAGTACCTTTAGTAAAATGTATGCAGTGTTGATAAATGGTTGGATAGTGGATTGGATCCCCCAGGACCGGAGGGTAGCTCAGTGGTGGAAGGGGGCAACGGTTGAAAAGAGAGGTGAGATAGTAATAATAAAATTGGATAAGAAAAGGGAGGAGGGCGATGGGGGGCAGCAGGGGTGTTATAAGAGAGGAAAGCGGTTGTTCAGGGTTGAGCAGTGAAGCAGAGAGGCTATTGCACACTGAGGCAGATTTGTTGGAGCTGGCCACTCCGTGTGTGTTTGTAAGTAAGAATCTCCATGAGATGAGTTTTCACCGAGAACTTAAAGAACAAAGCGTCCTTCTGAAGCATCAAACTCACTCTTGTCTTTCCCTCTTTGGGGGTCCAATCAGCTCTGAAATTAATTCAATTCAGTTTATTTTTATTGCCCCAATTCAAAACACATATCATCTCAAGGCACTTTCCAGTTCACCAGATCATCCAGTCAGATTGATTCAAAGTTTTTCTATCTAAGGAAAACCAGCTGATTGCATCGACTCATTGACTTCTTCAGCAATCCCTCACACTAAGCATGCTTGTAGCGACAGTGGAAGGAAAAACTCCCTTTAACAGAAACCCGGCTCAGTGTGCTGACGCCATCTGCTGAGGCCGACTGGGGTTCAAGGAGACAGAAGCAGAGATACAAAAGCAGCTGTAAAAGGCGACCCGTCCAGGAAACACACAGCCAGGCAGGCGAGCTCGGAGCCAGCTCCCATGTCAGAGGATGAGGCGAGCACATCCAGCCAGTCGCAGTCAGGGAAACGGGACCACACTGGAATCCACATCCGAAATAAAACAAAAGATGGCAATACTAAATAACTCTCCCGCCTTATTTCCCTTTAGGTTCTAAGTGCCAATAGTGTTTCCTCAGTAAAACTCCTATATATGCCTAGCTTTCACATAATACAGCACCACATGCCATGACAGCGTGTTGAGCTATTGGTGTGGGATCTGACATGCATGTGTGTTTTCTCCACTTTTCTCCTTTCTGTGCCGGCCCTAGGATTGCTCCGCATTTCTAAATTTATCCTCAAAGTGTGCCACCTCTCCTGTGAGCTGCTGCTGGGATTCTGTTGTGGGGTTGTGCGATGGTGGGAGGTAGACGGGTGAAGTGGGGTGTAGAGACAGCAGAAAAGTGGAAGCGCTGTGGGAGAGGGATGGCTATACGAGCGTTGAAGAAGGCAGTCAGTGTGTGTCAAGAATGTATGTGGGACACAGCAGTTTTCATCTCCCTTCTGCCATCATTTCATCCCTGCCCTCAGAATGCTGGGTTTATTTGGATGGGGGTGGGGAGATGGGGTTAACATTACCAGTGCGGGTGTTTGAATGCATATATCTCTTTGTTCCCATGTTTAATTCATTTTAGATGCAGAGACAAACTCTCATTGGTTGTGTGGAAAAGAATCACTTTAAAACAAAATTATACCGTCATCATCATCATTAGCACTTTGAATTTCCATCCATCTATCCATGTACAAATACGGATGGCTGATGCGTTTCTCCAGCAGTCTAAAGGCAAAAGGCAGGGTACAACCTGGTGAACTGTTACACATTTGGATTGTGGGAGAATATCCAGAGAAAATCAGGATTTTTAACCCAAGACCTTCAAAATCAGCTCATCAAAAGTCATACAAACTATTCCACCTACTAAGTAAAAAAAAAATATATATATCTATATATTAGTAGATCATTTTTTAAAATCTAGATTAATCTTAATCACTCATTTGAATTCTACAAAAGGCATTCATGATATGTGTGTGTGCTACTTCCAGAATTTAAAACAACAGGTTTTATTTATTTTTTTTTTTTCTTTTTGCAAAATCACACTTAATTTCGTCTTCTTACTTACGATTTTGACAAAGTTATACATACTTTTTTTCTTCTCATGTGTTTCTGTGTTTTTGCTTCAAATAGAGTGCCTCCAAAAATCTGACTTTGTGGTACCAGCATTCGAGGATAATATAAAATCTGTGTTTGGAATGTCTCTTGTGATGTGAAGATCCAGAGGTTTTTAAAAATGTATCATGATTCTAGCCCTAATGAAATATGCTGGTGAAGATTTCTCAGTCACCCAGGTCAAAGTTATTCCAAAAAGTTAAAACAATCAACTGGACTTTGTTTCCAAGTTTGAAGATGTTTCTCTTCCCATCCAGGAAGATTTTTCAATTCAAAATGTCAGAAATAGCGTTGAGTTCAGGCTTTATAGAGTGGACCAAAAGACAAAGCCTTGCTTTTGGCTTAGAAAACATGCAAATTGAACCTGGCGAGCTGGTCCATCCCCTTTGGAATGGGGGTCGTTTGGCTTCTTTGTTAGCCTGCAATACCCCATACCTGTCAATATCTCTGAAAGGGGGTCCGTTAAAGGGATTTGTTGGGTCTTTTGATAGCGGGGAAAGGAATCAACTCTATAGCCCCATTTACACTACGCTTGAAAAACCGATCCAGGCCCCAGACGGTCCGAGCTTGGATCGGTAACCAGAGCTGAAACTCAGTTTGGCGACCGTTCACCGCGTCACACGCATCACACTTATCTCGGTTATTCACCAGGCTCCTCGCCTCTAGTGACGATGTTGCGGTATTACTGTACCGCCATTGAAGAAAGGAGGGACTCAAGCAGCTGGTGGCGGTAATGCTCACCAAGCGTTGTTTGTCAACAACCCGTAAAATTGAAGAAGAAGAAGCGAAGGAGGGAGGGAATCAAGCACATCAAAAATGGTGAGCATGCGTCACATTCAGAAAGTTATGCCCTGCATTGATTATTGCTGTACTTCCGTGTTCTTCTTGGGTCGAAGCGAAGAGCGAAGCAAGAACTAGCGCGGATGTACTTGAATAGAGGTGTGAATGGGCATGTTCAGCCAGTGTTCGTATTGGCTTCGTTCTGCTCATCGCGGCGCTCTTGTTGTATCCAGAGAGCCGAGGCAAGGAGGAAAAACCGAGCGAACCCACCTGAAGAACTGGTCTGCAGTTAGTAGCGCGAACCGGTTATGTCTATCTCAGTTCACAGTTCAGGTTGTTTTGCGTTCACACCGCGACAAGTTATCTCTCAGTTACGCACAGCTTTCGGACCGGATCTACGCTCCAGTTTTTTTAGGGGGAGTGTAAGCGGGGTATATCTCTGAATATGTAGGTTTTTGAAAGCTGCAATCTGAGTCCCGCACCTCTCTTTTTAAGGTTGGTTTTTCTTTCTTAACATAGATGGCTTTCTTCTGATATGCTGAGAATTACCTCCCCTCTCTCGCCCACTGTTGAGAAAATGGATTGAAATATTAACGATGAAAAAGGAAGTTTTAAGCATATTCTCAATATTTTCATATTTCTTATATACATGGATGCCCTAAAATTGAGTTTTGCTCGCACTTTGTTGATGAAAACAGATTGAAATATGTGTGAAAAGGGAACTTTTTAACATATTCTTAACGTTTTGCCAGAAATTATATAGAATGGTGTTGATAGCAAAAGCATGAAATGCCATCCACTTAGCAGAGAATATATTCATCGGACACTGTAGCACATCAACTTAAACTTGCCTCCATACAAGTAAAAATCATATTTATTCGAATGTATCTATTCCGATGTTTAAAAGTTCCCTTTTCCTTAATTTTTCAATTTATTTTCCCATTGTGATGCGAGATGGGAGGTCATTCTTGGCAGGCAGGTAATGCTTGGCATAAGTCCAACACACTATATTTTACTTTGCTCCATCTTTTCTAGTTGTATTGGTTTGATTCCTATGTTGTTGTATTTTCTGGGTTCTAAGGTTCTTATTTGTTTCCCTCTGTTGCCCTCTTGTGTTGGACTCCTTTTCCCTAGCTCCTTCCTTTGGTGCTCTGTTCACACCTGCTCCCCAATCTGCTCGTTAGTCCTCTCTTTGTTCAGTCTCCCATAAATACACTCCTTGTGCAGTTTCTCAGTGCTGGTTCCTCGTCTTACTTCACCTTACCTCTTCTCACCTCGTCTTACCCTGGCTCTTCATGATTGTTTTCCCCTGATGTCTCCATGGTTCTGGTGTTTTTACATTCTAAATATGGATTTTTGGATTCCTGCCTCTGTTACCTGCGTTTATTCATTAAAGAAACTGCAAGAACTCACCCCTGGCACTCAGCCTCTGCATTTGGGTCCACTAACCACAACCAAATCGTGACAGTCACCACGTCACGTCAATGTGGTATTTTCACAGTATGCCTACACAGGTTGGAAGACTGATATGTTCTCGCACTCAGATATACATCTGCGCTAAACTATCAAGGACAGGACAGTGTCAGGACAACGTTGGCTAATCATATCTAACATGTTTGAAATTTTTCTGCAATTATATGAAAATGAAAAATTTTCTTAAATCCATTCAGATCCATTTTCATTTGCATTTCTTTAATTCTAGTCCTGTTTCTATCCCTTTTTACCTTTTGGGTTGGTCCTTCTGTTTGTCTTTAGTTCACCTCAGAATCACATAGTTCTCCTTCACTCAAAACTTTTCTGTATCGTCTTAATTAACTCACCTGTGAACCATGTCAGTAATCACTCCAAAATTTAGTCGTCTAAGTTTTGCTCTTTCATGAACATTTGCATGTTGAAAAACTTATATTGTATAAAAGTGTATGTATCTAAATGTGTGAAGGTCAGACCAAAACGCATACAGTGCATATAGCAGATAAGTATATATTGGACCTTCAGGATGGATATATTTTGCAGCTCTGATACATCAGATATCACATATATCTTTTTCCCTACCGCGTACTTATATCTGAGGCTGATAAAGATATGCATCCACATTTACCCATCACACAACATACAATGTACACGCACACAAACACACTTGACATTTGCTTATTTTTTAGGATATTAGCATGAAAATTAATAACAGAGTTTTTTACAGTAGATTGCCAATTCAAATTCTCAGTGATGTCAAACAAAACCTGTTATGTTAGGGGAACTTATGTTTATGTATGTCATGTAATGTGTGAGAGTGTGCTGCAGAATAGCCGTCATGTGTGGTTAATCTTTCTCTGACAATAGGCTCCCAGAGCTGCCAGCTCTCAGGCCCACAGGCCTGCAGGAAAGCCTCGGGAGCACTGTTGGAAGTCACCCATCGAGGACTCAAGAGAATCGCTTTGGACCGACTCCAACTCTAGCTGTGTGTGGTTGATTGAGGAGGGTGCAAGGACAACTGCTGCAACCAGACAGCAAACCAAGAGGAGACAGAGGAGGATCCCATCAGCAGCAGATAATGGAAGGAGTCCAGATGGAAATGAACAGGAAGGACATCGCGTGAACAGAACAGGCGTGAAAGGGTCTGCTGCCATGGAGTTATAGCTGTGGAAAAAAAATAATTTAATGGTATACACAAACAAAACCAAAACACACAATCAGTTGTTCACCATGTTCTTTAATTAATTTAGCATTGAGGAAAATCACCTCTTCTGATGGAGGATTAGACGGAGAAATCTTCTACATTGTTTTAGATTTGTTGTCGTTATTTCTCAGAAAATTATGGTTCTTGGAAATACTTGTCAATATTTTTCCAAAGATTGAAAGCTAGCTATTAAATCAGGCAGTTTACACTGCAATCTGAAAATAGTTCAATCAAAAACTTACATGAAAAGTATTATTGATCAAGTTGAAGGAAATCTATTTACAAACCAGTTTCATGTTCCTTATAAAGTAGTGTCAGACAGGCGGGCCAAGTGGCTCCTAAGCTTCAAATAAATTATTTTGTTTTGGATTCGAATTCTATTCCGGATTTATTTCTATAGCGCCAATTAACACCACATGTCATCTCAAGGCACTTTCAGTTCTTGGAGCATCCAGTCAGATTGATTCAGTTTTTCTATCCGAGAAAACCAGCTGATTGCATCGACTCATTGACTCTTCAGCAATCCCTCACACTAAGCATGCTTGTAGCGACAGTGGAGAGGAAAAACTCCCTTTGAACAGGAAGAAACCTCCAGCAGAACCTGGCTCAGTGTGAATCAATCATTTATGATTATTTGATCCTTGTTAAACTGGATTTCATTAACCTGACTTATCTATGTTATTAAAAAGATTTCATGAGTCATTGTATTATTTAGTGAACAAACCCATGATGTAGTAATAGTGCAGTAATAGTGTGATGTCTTTTACTTATAATTAGTAGAAAGTTTGTTACAAGTAATGGAGGAATTAAACTTGAAAACTATTAATTCGTGATATAGCTAGGTCAAATATTATAACTGTGAAATGAATTAAGCTTTTTAGTGTTGCAACACAAAAAAAGAATATAGGTTATTTTCTGAGTTATCCTCTCAATAATCAACTATATGCACAATATTATTTATAGAACCTTAGCAATTGTGTTTAAGTGCATTTTACCAGCGCACAATCTATAACAAATCAGAGAAGAAATGACCTAAGATAGCGTGACAGATAGAGTGGCACGTGAAACGGTTAATTCCAGGCACAATAGCTGGCTTGGGGGAAAAAATAAGGCCCATCCAGTATTAGTTTTTTTTTTTTTTTTCACAATGAGTTTCTGTAGAAACAGGCAAATAAAACACAGACTTAATGGGAAAAGGATCCATGCAGTCAGGAGATAGAAATGGCTCATTCTGAGGAAAAGGTTCATTTAACGATTTTTATTTCAAGTTGATTCTACACAGCAAAATAAACAGAAAGGTGGCTGTTATACTGCATTTCTGACAAGATGGTTTTTCAGAAAACGCCTCCTATGAATTTAAATAAAGTATCCGCTTTCTCTATATGTAGAGAGTAGCAGCAATGTAAGCTGTAGTTTTAGCAGCAGTTTAGGTGAAAGTGGTAGGAAATAAATGGCAACAAAATCTAATTTGTAAATGCATTCACCTAGTTCAAAATGGGTTTAATTGCCTACGTTTAATAAATCCCTCTTGACACCAAATGTAAAGCTACAGATGGTGCAGTTTCAGTGAGTTTTTCTCATTCCCCCACTGACACGATGGTTTGAGAAAGAAAGAACATATTCAGAGTTTACCATCTGCATCTTCATGCTTCATAATGAGTGAGAGATAATTGTCTTTGAAATTTAAAACTGGCAACAAGCCAACTTAAATGAGTCTCATTTCCTACTCACACTTGTCATTTAGTCTACATTTAGTCTAAAAACCTCTTGGAGAAGGTCCTCAAATAACTTAACAAAAGAATGACAGATTAGCATTTATAATGCCCTAAATATTATTAATGTCAGCAAGAATGGTAGTTATGGAAAATAAAAACTACCTAATACATTAAGGTTTTAAATGTTAACAGAAGCGATGTGATAATTACAACTGATTGATGATCTGTAGCTGTGATCATAATTATAGGTATAGACGTTTAAAAAAAAGGATAGCTACTAATTTGTCTTGCTGTGGATGACCAATCAAATCCAGCACAATGTCTTACTACGCCTGAAGACTTAATGCAACTAATAAACATAAATAAATAAACAAAATATCTTGATCTCATATACCCCAGTCCTCAATTCCCATGGTAAAGTATTGAAATAGGATGACTGGTTTGTAAAACAGGCTGCTCAGTGATGCAGTGGGTAGCACTGCTGCCTTGCAGCAAGAAGGTTCCGGGTTCGATTCCCGGCCCAGGGTCTTTCTGCATGGAGTTTGCATGTTCTAACGGCGTTGAAAGTATTGCCGTTACTAACGCCGTTACCTTGTTTTAGTAACAAGTAATGTAACTAATTACTTTGACTGTAACTATAACGCAGTTACCATTGCAGAAACCTCGTTACTGCGCGTTACTCACGTCGCACAATTAACCTTTTTTCATGATAGGACTCGTGCGCACCTTGTCATGAGAGAGGGGAGGATGAGATTGGCTGATGTATGAATGAGATTCCGTCTGTCGGTTGGGTAGGTGGGTGTTTCTGCTGGCTGGGTGTTAGCGTGCACACACAGAGAGATGGAGAGTGAGGAGGACTCCAGCAACAAAACCAGCATTTTTAAAGATGGAAATACCAGGTGTTACGGTCCGACTACGTTTCCCCATCAAATCACGGGTTTCCCATCTGCATCTCCGCTGGCGCCGGGCGACACGTTGAAAACAGCGCGTTGGGGAAGCTTTCAACGCGTGCTACTTCGCTAAAAGCGCGTAACAACCGCTTATTAACTGGAACACTATGGACGAGAGCGATCAAATGATAGCCTATACTCGGAGAAATGAATATGGATGGATGGATGGATGGATGGATGGATGGATGGATGGATATGGATGGATGGATGGATGGATGGATGGATGGATACTCCTGCCTTTTCAACCTACTGTATTTTTATTTTAAACATTATTTGATGGCCTTTGTGGCAGGGATGGAGATCCATATTTTATGTCACACACAGAGTATAGATCTAGATAGATGGATAGATAGATGTTGCAGTATCTATAACAACCCAAACACACAGGATTTCCGAATTAGACATCCCAGTTATTAATTTCATACATTCACCAGATCCTAAATGCCTGTCAAAAAAACTTCACATGGCTTTTCCATCCCTGATGTCATTCACGTTGAGTTGCAATAAATGCAAAACTCTCTCTGCAGGTTCTTGTCTTTGTCGCGTCCGGCTCTATTCAGCTGGCTTTTGGAAACACACGGCGAGAAGGTGAGGGCGGTGGGTGGTTCTGGGGCAAAAGCATAAAGGTAAGCACTTAATAGTTACTTTTACTAGTAACTAGTTACTTTTTGTAATGGCGATGACTCAATTAGTAACTCTCAGTTACTTTTTTGGGGAGAAAGTAACTTAGTAACTTTATAACAATTACTTTTCAAAGTAACATGCCCACACTGGATTTTTAGGCATGGCGATGGAAGGCTAATGATTTGAGTTTTTCACCTCTTCAGGACCAAGGCCTGTTGTAACCCAAATAATGAAAGAAAATTATACAAAAAAAGGATTCTACAATTAAAAGTGAGGCTAGCCATCCAACACATGGTTTCAAAAGAAACTTGATTTTCACCCTTCACCATGATCCCTATTAAATGAACAAATCTACAATCTAACTGCTGAATCTAAAAAGGATTTAATGCATTAATCAAACATGAAGATTAAATCTAATTTTACAAATTTCATACCGATTAGGAAAACTATGTTTTTATTTTTAAATAACTGGATAGTATCATTGAAGTTCGGCGATGTGAAGTTATAAAATAAGAAAAAGCTTTGTCTTTTCACTCTCTATAAGGCAAATATTGATTCTACAAAAAAAAAAAATGAAGTGATTATAAATATTTTCTGAAAATCACCAATAAAAACCTCACACTCGATAGCCTTGTTTGCTGTAATAAATTGCTTTCCTACTCAGTGGCTGCTATAATTATAGTGTTTTTTGACCTTGTAGGTTCTCTTATTATGAATATGACAAATGTCTCCTGACACCTTAGCCGATCTTTTGGCAATGAGTCTCTGTCCTCTGAATTCACAGGCCAACTATTATAAATGAGGCACCTGAAAGCTGCTCTAATTATGTGAGCAGAAATCACTGGCAGTGATCCTGTGTCGTTCTCTATGCTTGTAAAATCTATGCGAGCATGACCATCCTTGATGACGCACGGTTTTAATGTTAGGTTTTTCCTTTCCTTTCAATCTGCAAAGCAGTATTTCTGCGGCTATCTGCACTTGCTACAGACAAAAAGAAAAACACATCCACAGATTGCTGAGAGCGTCTACTGTACAGTGAGAAATGTGTTTTCAATAAGACTGTGACTTAGTGCACTGTGCGTTAAGAGGACAGCAAAATGAGCAGTTTTTCTCCAAGGAAATATCTAGAAAGAGATTGGACAGCTACAGGACTATCAGAGATAGCACATGGTAAATGAGCTCAGACCCTGGTAGTCAACAGGGGGATGACTCTCTCTCTTCCTTCACCACTTTAGTTTTTCCTTATTCCATTTTTTAATATGCAGTTTTTTCCACTGCACGTCACCAAGTCTGAGCTGCTGCTATAGCAAATCCATCTTGTAATTTTTTTTCTTCTTTAGGAGAAGCATGAGAGCGAGGGAGACGGCGAAGGAAAGACAGGACTATCCTAGCGTATTTACCTGTGAGTGCATCTGTAAGTGGATCTGTGTGTGTTTGTGACTACTACAGTTATGCATGCATGCCTTCAGGGCCGGGCATAAATCATCATTAGAGATGGCAGATGTGGGTATTTGTGCTGTTGTGTGTTTGCAGGTATTTGAATATATGTGTGTACGTAGACCAGGCGCAGCAACTGTAGCTTTCAGTGTTCAACAGGCTGCCTTATTGTAACAGCTCTGATGCTCTGTTCTGCTTCGTTTCAGAGGTTTTCAAGGCCTGTACAGCTTTTTAAAATCTTGCACACATACACAGATCCTCACAAACACACTGGACTGTCGCTGGGAATGGGTGACCTTGCACCAGTGATGAGAAACTGGTTGATAAACTCTGCTGAGAGTTTAATTCACCTCCATAAAATGGCTCATACATTGCTTTTGGGCTTTCTGTATTTCTGCACTGGGGCTTGGGTTTTATGCACAGCCGTGTGGCCTTCACTGAGCAGCCGTTTTTATCATCTGACATCTCAGAATACAAGCTGACTCACGCTGACTCTGTGCCTTTAAGCTTAAACTGAGAAACCATTAGAACTATAGATCAAAATGCTGCCTATTATTAGTAAGTATAATTAAATTGTATATGTTACTGTCTTGACAAAATTTTGAAGGATTTATCTATGGACTTCCTCTTTCCTTTCTTGTAATTTCAAAAATTTTCCAAAATAAATATTAAAAAAAATCTTCTTGTTCAGCTTGACTTCCTGGTAAAACTCCATTTAAAGGACTTACCTAAATACAGATTTTCTTGTCGTTGAGTTTTGACTTTTTGCATTACAGCTAACATTGTGATAATGTAACCATATATACTGGCGGCCACTTTATTAGGTACCATGCTAGTAACGGGTTGGACCCCCTTTTGCCTTCAGAACTGCCTCAATTCTTGGTATGCATAGATTCAACAAGGTGCTGGAAGCATTCCTCAGGAGTTTGGTCCATATTGACACGATGGTGCATCACACCCAGTTGCGCTGCAGATTTGTCGGCTGCACATCCACATGATCGCAAATCTCCCGCTCCACCACATCCCAAAGATGCTCCTATTTAAGATTGAGATCTGGTGACTGTGGAGGCCATTTGAGTACAGTAGAACTCATTTGTCATGTTCAAGAAACCAGATCGAGATGATTCCAGCTTTTATGACATTGGTGCATGCATCCATGCACCGAAGAAGTAGCCATCAAGTGAAGATGGGTATTATTTGGTCATAAAGGGATGGACATGGTCATGGTCAACAATACTCAGGTACTCAGGTAGGCTGGCTGAATCGTTTTGGCAGTAACAATTGGTACCAAAGGGCCCAAAGAGGTGCCAAGAAAATATATTCCCCACACCATCGACACCACCTCACTCAGCAGCCTGAACTGTTGATACAAAGGCAGGATGCCAATCCATGCTTTCCATGTTGTAGGACGCCAAATTCAGGCCCACCATCCTAATGTCGGGGCAGAAATCGGTGACTCATCCGACCAGGCAGCGTTTTCCAATCTTCTAGCCAGTTAATCCAATTTCCATGAGTTTACAAATTGTAGCCAGCAGTCTCGGTTTCTGTTAGCTGAAAAGGTGGCAGCACCGTGTGGTCTTCTGCTTTCCTGTAGCCCGTCTGCCTCAAAGTCTGACGCGTGTGCACAATGCGCTCAGAGATGCTCTTCTGCCCACGCCAGGCTGTAGCGGGTATTATGGCAGCCCACTGTTGCCTTGCCTCTCTATCAGGCTCCAACTAGTCTTCGGGCCATTTCTCCTCTCTGACCTCTGGCATCAACAAGGCATTTCTGCCCACAGAACTGCCGCTCACACGGATGTTTTTTTCTTTTTGGGACCCATTCTATAGAAAACCTAGAGGTGGTTTGTCAAAAATCCTGTCCCAAGTAGTCAGCGGTTTCTGAAATACTCAGACCAGCCCCTTCTGGCACCAACAAATGCTTACACGCACGTTCAAAGTCACTCAAATCACCTTTCTTCCCCATACTGATGCTCGGTTTGAACTGCAGGAGATTGTCTTGACCATGTCTACATGCCTAAATGCACTGAGTTGCCGCCATGTGATTGGCTGCTTAGAAATTAAGTGTTAACGAGCAGTTGGACAGGTGTGACCTAATAAAGTGGCCGGTGAGTGCATCTTGTCTCTGCCTCTATAGATTTATTTTTCTACAATTTATGTTTTTGAAAAGGTGTTTATTTTCTTGGTGGGAAATATACTTTGTCCTTACTAAGTATGGGCCATTTAAAAAGTTTTCCTGAGTTTGATAACCTTGACCAGGAAAAAGTTAGGAAGATTCTAGGGGCCCTTGAGTGAGGGGGGCCCCAAAAGAGGAACAAAAGATATTTCTTGCTATATATTTAAAATATAAAGAGAAAGTCCAGCAGTAAAATAAAATATATTTGTGTTCTCCGTGATTTTTCAGCATCAAACAGTGAAATGAAGTATGGATATATTGACCTATTGTGTGTCTGTAACTAACACAGAGGCCAAGAAACCCTGAAGCTCACAGAGCTGAGAATTAGCATTTACAAACCAGAACAGGCAAAACATCATCATCATCAGAGGATTAACATCCGTTGAGCACTAGTAAATGTTTAGCAACCACACCAAAAATATGTGTATTATTGAATAAAAAATACATTCTATGTCCTTTATTAAAGTTATAGTGAAATCTCAAAGGACTAGTTTAAGTTTAAAATGAATGTATAATTAACTTTTTCGCATTAGGATAATTTTCCTTTGTTGAAATTTAACGATAACAATTACAGAGCAGAATCATCCTGCTGAGGGGACAGAGGTCTTTTGGACTGCAGGGGGCGCTCCTAAAGACCTTCTATGACTGTTGTGGCATCATCTATCTTCTGGCTGTTGTAGCAGTGGCTTATCTGTAGTTGAGAGAAAGTGGCTGGATCAGGTGACCAGCTCTGTGATTGGATGCCCTCTGGATTATGTCTCCCACCCCATACATGAAGCTGGTGCTGAACTGGAGAGCTCCTTCAGTGACAGACTGCTGCACCCTAAATGCACCAGGGAGCTGTTATCACAGATCCTTCCTCCCAGCAGCTGGAAGACTCCCCTAGAACCACCATTGTTCTCAATAAGTTGTTCCATTCATGCTGATTTTGCACAGTTTCTACCTTAGTCAGTTAGATTACATGCTGCTGTCATTTTGCACACATCGGATGTTTCTGCTATTTTTTAAACATCCATTACTGTAAAAAAAAAGTCCATATCTGGATATTGGTTATTTATTCTCCAGGTGTACAGTTTTATATTGTTAAAGCACTTTACAGAACAGTATTTCCTTTATTTTATAATCTCTTTTCTGCTGTAAACACCACAATTTCCCCATTGTGGGACAATAAAGGGATTTTCCATTCTATTCTACATTGTAAATGTAAATGCTACTCTTATAGCAGTTTTAAAGCTTGCAATATAAATGTATTTCATGGGGCCCAAATTGCTGCTGCCCCCCCTGACTTTGAGCATTAACTAATAATCATATAATAGTATTGGGCTAAATTGTGTTATCCTGAAATTTCTGAAGTAAAAGAGAAAACAAAAATTAAATACTTGCTAAATTGTTGGCTGAGCTTCAGGATAATCTCTTTAACTTTAATTTTTTGTAGATTCTGTCGTTGGATCACAGGTGGATAACAGAACTCACATTGTCAGATACTCTAAGACTGTTTAAGAGTTCTTTCTTAATATAAAAATTATCATGTTTTTAGTTTTTCAATCAGGCAGTCAGGTATTTGTGTTTTTCTTGCAAACCTTGAATATTTTAAAGCATATGTTTATGTGGATTTACAATTATTGGGAGTCCTTCTTAAGGCTGGTATCAGTACTCCATCCATTTTCTGTCCCACTTATCCCAAGCGGGGTCATAAGGGGTGCTGGTGCCTATCTCCAGCTTACTACAGGCGGGGTCCACTCTGGACAGGTCATCCATCGCCAGTCCATACCTGGAGAGAACCCACACATGTGAGGGTGAACATGCAGCAGTGCAACCCAGTGTGCCAGTGAGCAGATAGTATCAGTACTGATATGTTTAAATTATTTCATTAATTTAGTTTAATCATATGCTTTCATGCATTTGCTCTTTCTCTCTATGTGTATTAAGAAGAGGGAAGGACTGGTCCAGCACAGCGATCCACAAATCCATTATTCTCAGCCTTCCTTCTGACCAGCTGGGGTGTGTTTCTGTGTGTGTGCTCATAATTGTGTCTATGAAAGTGTGTGTGTGTCTGTTGGACACTGGGCAAAGGAAAATCAATGGTATTAATTTGCAGAGGCAGTGGTGTGAGCTGAGGCAATCTGCTGCACACAGGGAGCCACGCTTTGCTCTGATTTACCGCACACACACCTACACACCAGCGTCCCTCCCACCTTCCCAAAATTACACCTTGCCTCGGTTTGCATTCAGTGACAATATCAGTTCAAAGTTTATGAGGCACACTGGAGTGTCACGCATCGCCTGTTCGCTCTCTTTATCGTGCAGCTGGTAATTAAAAGGCAGGCGGCTCCACTGTGGCAGCTGGGAGGACAGGACTGGAGGGAAGGGCAGGTTAGACCACTGTACTCCTGCCACACAAATCGGTGTTTTCATTCGAACACATCCACACAGCACAGCACATGCAGTACTGTGTATGCGCACTGTTCCTGAAACATAGCTATAAACCTAACAAGGAAGTTGATTTGCAGCAGTGATAACGTTATGTTATTCTGTATTGACTCATCTGATATAATTAATCATTTTCTCAAATTTATATTTCTAAATTATGAGATTTTTTTTTTATCATTTTAAAGCAGGCTGAATAAAATCGATCATAATTTGATGAAAATCTTTGCTGCATCAAGTCACACAGACTCTGGTTGTCCAATTTATATATCATTTTGTTAGTTCCTGGCTGATCATCCTTCTTTTCTTTTAAAAATAGCGATAATTTTATTTAGCAGGTTTCATTGATTGTGGAATAATTAATGTCTGCAGATCAACTTTTACTTTAAAAATTACTTGTTATTGTATTCCTGACTGATTAAATGCTTTTAAAGACAGTCCATGGAAGAGACCAGGGGGGGGATTTAATACCAGGCAAGGGCCCCAGGTTCCTGGGGCCCCATAAAACTCTGTTTACAGATGTGGTTAATACAACTATTCCTTATTTTTGCACATTCATTCTGTTTTTGATAAAAATATCTTCACTAAAATGCCATCAGAACCCTGATAATATTATGTGTCCCAGCCCCCCTTCAGTGCGTGTCCACCATGTTGGATCGAGTCCATTTGCTGCACATGTTCAGAAAGGTCCAAACAGACAGCAGCAAAACCATTTGAAAACAAACCATGCAAAAGAGCAGTGTTGCCAATCTCTAGCGTTTTAGTCGCTATATTTAGCCACTTTTTCAGACCCCTCTCAGCACTTTTGATTTCTAAAAAGCTCCTAGGCGCCAAATCTAGAGACTTTTTTTCTACCACTGGAGATTTGAGACAAACATCTAAAAGCAGCGAATCAACTTCCTGCTCTCCAGAGCGTAGTAGATTGGTAACCTCCGCCTCCTCTCTCCTCTATCTTGTCTGCTGTCATGATTCATGCAGCTATTATTTCATCCAAACGGCCTATCTGTATAAGTGCTCTATGTGATATGTTTAGCTATATTTATGACAACTTTCTATGAATAGCTTATTCTCACAGAGCTGCTTGATTAATTGATTAATTATGCTTTTTAACCATTAAGTAAAAGTTCATTTAACTTACGGCATTAAGGTAATTGGTGCTCTATTGCATTGTTTGAGCAAAAAGGTGTTGAACAGGAATCTAAATATGGTTTTCTGATTTTTTTCTTTAACAAAAAAAGCACCTTCTACCTCTTAGTTATATAGTTATTTCTGGTTTTTACATAAACCCCAATAAAAATATTTTAAGTTTAAAACTGGAGCATTTTGAATGTAAAAAGGTTCAGGAGTTCTTTAAGGGAATTTATCTCAAATATTGAGATTAAACAAATGGTTTCCTCTTTTATCTAAAGCATATTTTAAGCATGGAGTAAAATAGGACTTGATAACTTCCAAACTCTGTATGAAAATGGTCTTTTTGAACAACACAATAATGCTAGAAACAAGATGTGATAGGTCTTCCCTACAGAGTCATACAGTTGATGTCAATAGTTTACTCGTAACCTAAAAGTGTGGCTTGTGTTGATAAGAGATTGCATATGAGAAACTTTTTCACTGCTATACATTTTCTGCACATTCAAAGCAAATGAAACCTAAAGATTACTTTACTAACAGCTTCAGAACTCAAAATTTGAGCTTCAGCTGCAACAGAGAGGTCTGCTGCCATCTTTGATGGTGTTCACCTGTGAACATCACAGCCAGGGAAAAAATGTGGGTCAGTGGGTTGAGTAGAGCCCAGTCCCAAAGCACCCTCTAAGCAGGGCACCTCCCTTAACTATCGACTGTCACTCCCCATGATGTCGCACTCACAGCTGTACAGGGCTCCTTTATTGAAGGTGTTGGTGGGACATCTTCTTCCCTCCAAGGAAAACAGTGGTTGCTTGTTTGTGTGTACACTGAAGTATCTGAGAAGCTGCCAGCTTTTTAAGTTCTAGCACATTCTGTGACAGAAAGGGACTCAAAGGGATAACACAAGGCAACCATGCTGCAATATGATCAGCCTTCCTGTTATCTGCTTTAGATCATGTTCTCTCATTGCATTACAAGTACCTCAGCCAGGTCTCAACATCAGTTTTGTTTTAAAAACTTCTCAAATCCCTCTGCTTCATCTATCTATCTATTTTCTCCATTCTAT
>JAGKQL010000049.1:195776-217358 GCA_018398635.1 Cyprinodon brontotheroides
GGGTCATGTTGCTGCTTTTGTGATCATGTTGTGGCTTTTGTGGTCATCTTGTAGAATTTGTGGTCATGTTGTGGCTTTTGTGGTCCGGTTGTGGTTTTCAGGGTCATGCGTCTGCTCTTGAGGTCATTTTGTGGCTTTCGGGGTCATGTTGTGGCATTTGTAGTCATGTTTTGGCTTTAGGTTCATGTGTTGGCTTTTGGGGTCATGTTGCTGCTTTTGTGATCATGTTGTGCCATTTGTAGTCATGTTATGGCATTTGTAGTCATGTGTTTGCTTTTGTGGTCGTGTTGTCACTTTTTGGTCATGTGGTGGCTTTTTGGTCATTTTGCATTTTTTCCGTCATTGTGTATTTTGTGGTCATGCTGTGGCTTTTGTTGTTGTGCTTTTTGTGGTCGTGCTGTGATTTTTGTTTTTTTTGTTGTTGTGACTTTAATTGTCAAGTTGTGGGTTTTGTGTTTGGGTTTTTGGTTTTGTCATGTCTTTTGTGGTCATGTTGTGGCTTGTTTTTTTTATCATATTGTGTCTTTTTCTGTTGTCTTGTTGCTTTCATAGTCATGTTGTGATTGATATAAGATTTTTGTAGGCCGCGTTGTGGCTCTTGTCGATATATTGTGGCTTTAGTGGTTGTGTTGTTGCCTTTGGATTGTGTTGTTTACTTTTTTTCACCCAGTGGTTTACACTGGAAGCACCATCTCACACTGTAGTTATAACCAGATGTTCTGCAGTGCCAAACTTTTACAAATTTTCTTTCCTCAATATTTCCTACTACTCTAAAACGTATGTAAAGTCACTCTGCACAAAGGTGTAACTATATTGTACTTTATATACTTGACAAAGTCTGCTTCCTGACTTTGTCAAGCTGTCGTCAATTCATTAACACTTTTACTGACAATTAATTTTATTACACCATTTACACTCCTCCAACAAATACAAAATCATGGAAACCTCAAGAAACATTATATTGATAATTCAGTTTGATAAAGCTGGATATGTCACAAAGAGCATTGAAAACACCTGCAGAACCAGCTGCTTCATTTCATTTTTTAGATTCAAACTGTTGATGATAAACAGATGTTCTCACTGTTCTCAACTGAACAGTTTAAAAGTTTCCAATATTTTACTTTGTAGGTTTAACTCTCTGCTCCAGATAGTACGAAATATGTAGTGTTTGTTTTATTGTTTACTATCAACTGCAGATTATTTTCAGTTCACACAGATAAAATAGGCATTTGTTCTGATAAAAATAGTACAAATACATCTAAAGCTGGGGTTGTCAATGGGTGCAGAGAATAGACTACACTATTGGACAGTTTTCATGACTTTGATTGGACATAATCAACACAATCAGGGCTTCATAATACATGTTGACATATGGCAGTGAAATAAAACCCTTTCAGGCTGTCAATGTGAAGGATACCAAATCCAGTAGTATAAATGATATAATAAAGGAGCTCTTCTATGCCAGTCACTGTAAGATGACTTCTCATTTTCATTGCTGCTCTGTATTGTGGATAAGTGCCTCTCAATTTCAGCAATAGTGTGGTCATGAATAGGCTCTTTGGAGTGTTGACTCTGCAAGAAGGCCTGTCAAAGTTTGGGCTCACCATGAATACATTTTCACTTTACTGAAGTATTAGGGCAGCTGCTCTCATTCTCTCTGCACACCCACAAATGGGGTGTGCAGGTGTGTGTGTTTCTCTCGGTGCACTAAGCACTTTGTACTCAGAGATTACCCTTCATTTTGCAGTGGGCTACCAGAGCTGCTGACGCAGCGACTTTTAACAGAGAAACTCTGCATACGGATTGACTGTGTGGAGATATCTGTGTGTGTTTGTTTGTCACTGAATTTCATTCTTTTTCACAAGAAAAAAAGCTTGCAACTGCATATCGTACCTCAGCTTGTTTTTGATACTATCATGCTTCTTTTTTTCATCCCTTATTTCTTAAAACCACCAGAAAGACACTCTACTTCTGTTTTGCAGTGGATCTATAAGGTTGTCTTTGAGCTTTGCAAAGCCTTGCAGTATCGATGTTCTTGGCTCTAGTTTGGAAGGATTTTAAAAAAAAATGTTAGTATTATCTTGTTAATCTTGGTGTGCCCCCAGTATTCTTGGTTTATGCCTGTTACACCCATTATGTCAATTGCAAAATAAATTACACTCTTTCCAAACGCAAAAGCTGATGTAATAGCCCCACAAGAAATTATGTTTAAAGGTGAAGTGGAAGATAAAGAATACAGCATCCTAAATTACAGCAAAGTGAGTCTTTCAGGATATAGGCTTAGTTTTTTTGACTTGCTGGAAAGTGAATCTCCACTAAGTCTCAAGCCGTTTGGCAACTCTAAGATTTTTTGTTTATCCAGCATTTCCTACAACTCAGAACCTTCAAGTTTTCTATTGACAGACCAGCTGCCCAGAGAAGAACGTCCAAAACATGATGCTGCTGCCGCCATGTTTCCTTCAATACAATTCAATTCAGTTTATTTCTATAGCGCCAGTTCACAACACATGTCATCTTGAGGCACTTTACAATTTAACCAGATCATCCAGTCAGATTGATTTGAAGTTTTCTATCTAAGGAAAACCAGCTGATTGCATCGACTCATTGACTTGAAGGCAATCCCTCACACTAAGCATGCTTGTAGTGGAGAAAAAAACTCCTTTAACAGGAAGAAACCTCCAGCAGAACCAGGCTCAGTGTGGCTGACCATCTGCTGAGGCCGACTGAAGTTCAAGGAGACAGAAGCAGCCATAGAAAAGAAGCATAGATACAAAAGGCAACTTGGGAAAGTAAGCTGGTTTTTAGGCCAGAAAGTTAAACTCTGGTCTCAATCTGATTTGATTGAGCATTTTCTTTCAAAATTGCTGTGTTTTTAATCTTCACATGATTGAATCAGAATGTCCACATCCTGCTCTAAACTTCCCATTTTCTCTCCGATCTGTCTGCTGCTGTATTTTCATAATACTTCTGTTCCTAATGTAGTCTAATAAATCTCAGAGGCCTTTCACAGAGCAGCTGCATGTTTATCATTGAGAATTAATCTCACAGCTTTACTGTCATACCTGATTAGATGACCTCTGAAAGCAGATTTAACTTTTATTTGTTCTAAATGTTTTAATAGACATTATAATTTTCAGATTTACTGCTTGTCTCTGTAGTGTAGTGGTAATCATGTTGGCCTCATATGCCATATGTCCCAGGTTCGAAACAGTCTTTGGATATGAATACCCACTGAACAGTAGTTGCCCTGGTTCTGAGAAGGGATCACACTGGTCTTAAAGGAATAGTACACCCAAAACATGATTAGCCTTCATTTTTCTACTCACACCCCTATGCTGAACAACGCACTCTGGAGTACTTTTTGATATCTCAAATGCATCTGTGGAATCTGGGAGGCTTCTTGCTGTCTGCTGACATTCAAATAATATGGGTCTATGAAGCCGAGGCAGAAAGGTCCACAAAGTCCACAAAAACGTGTCAATCCTCCATGCTGCTCCATAATGCTATTCCAAGTGTCCTGGGTGGGTAGCATCCAGAATTTACTTTCTAGAAGCGAAGTCATTTAGAATGTTTTTAGAGCATAAACAGTAGTGTATAGGATTTCCTGAAAGCGCGCACCTACTGGCGTTCATGGCCGCTACGGAAGCCCGCCGAAGACCAAACCAGCGTGAAAGAGCTTCGCATTCAGCGCGTCTGCTCTGCACCGATAATGCAAGCGTGAAGAAGAAAATGTGCTGCTGTTACACCTGTGCAAAGAAAGAAACAGCGAAAGAAAAATGTCTGAGACTTCAGTGTTGAGAAGAGCATGAGTTCTTTGCGACGCTGAATCGCGCACTTTCATCTGGTTTGGTCTACTTACGACTTCCGTAAGCGTCGTGAACGCGCATGTGCGCGCGCTTTCAGGAAATCCTATACACTACTGTTTATGCTCTAAATACATTCTAATGACTTCGTTTCGAGTAAATTCTGGATGCTACCCACTCAGGACACTTGGAATACATTGGGGAGAGCAGTATGGAGGAATATTGACCGTTTTTTTGTGGACTTTTATGGACCTTTCTCTGCCTCAGGGCACCATAGACCTCCATTATTTGAATGTCAGCAGACAGCAAGAAGCCTCCCAGATCTCAGATGCATTTGAGATATCAAAAAAGTACTCCAGAGTGTTGTTCAGCATGGGGTGATGAAAATGAAGGCTAATCATGTTTGGAGTCAATATATTCCTTTAACAGTAAGGAGTAAGCGACCTAGTGGTTAGGAATATTGCGCTTCAAATCCAGAGTTCAAGCCCCAACTCCAACAGACAGCCACTCTGTTTGATCCCTGAGCAAGACCCTCAACCCCACACTGCTCTCCAGGTGCCATAAATGGCAGCTCACTTCTCTCCAAAGGGATGGGTTAAATGCCGAGAGTTTATTTTGTTGCTTTGTACGTTTGACAATAAAAAAACACTGGGGGAAAAAAGTGGTTTAGGTGGTGCTCATCTATGATAACATTCTAGCAAGTATATTGAAGCTGTACAAACATGACAAAGCTCAAGTTATCGTGCCAGATTTAACTTTGTGGAGAACGTTTGTTTGGCAATTCAGAGCGACGCCTTCATGTCTGGTTCTTTATCTGGCACAGACGCATGAAAGTCCATCCCATCCCTGAGCCTTTGAAAGTAAGCAAACTTGTGCATGGATGAGTGGGAATAGTGATATGACAGTGCTTCTATTCCCAACACTCTGGAGACAACAGTGAGACAAGTCATAAATATACAGCAGCATCTGTTTGAGTTTTACACACAGTCGCATACCAGACCGTCCTACCAACCGGAAGGGCGTTGGCTGGCTTTCCTCCCCTGACAACACTGACACCTCCCAGTGGGAGTCTGCATTGTTATGGAAAATGAGACAGTTTGATTTCCATAATCATGAATAGTAATAGAGGTCCTGGAATGTATCTTGAATATTAAACTTCTTTACGGGCATATGGTGGACATCACCCAGAGAGGAACTGGAGTTTGCTTTTAATTTGCTTATGCATGCTGGTAAAGGGAGGATGAAAATAGGAACGATCATGCTGAGTGTTTGAATCAGCTGATAGATAAGGACAAAGGTGTTTGTTTGGTTGGTTCATCTACTCCTCCCTTTGAGAGTTAGAGGACCTTCAAGAATACTTTATTGATTTTCTGTTTTTAAAAAAAATAAGCCTAGTATCCGAAAAGCCTTACTTTTAATAATATATTTGTTTGTCAAGAATAAGTGTAGAATAAAAAAAAAATGTTTTTTTGAGGAGTTTTAGGATTTTTGCAGCATCTGTGCAGCTGATGAATTGTGAAATTGATTTGCAGCATGAATCAAACCATGTAAACACTGCTTATGCTATTTTAGAATGGCTCCGCTTAAGGAAAAGCTTATAAATACAATTCTTACCTCTAAGAACTAAAATAAAATAAAAAAAGTTAACTCTCTTTACACTAAAAAATCTGCACTTCTATTTGTAGCATGTTCTGTATTTTAATCTCATTTAAACAGCTCTAATATTCAGGCGCTTTACTTTAGTGGTAAATTTCCTTTTTATTCACTGACTCCAAATATCACCAGTTTTCATGCCTATCTGACAAGACAAGCTTATCTGCATTTCTTCTGCTTTTAAGCATGCCATTTATTTCAGACCACACACCTCAAGTAATTGCAAAATGTTGTCACCCCATTTAAAATGATAAGTGCCACCTTTCCCTTAAAAACCAAAAAGATTAAAGTACTTTTTAAAGCATTTAGTTTCTTAGTGCAGAGGCACCCATACGCTCACACACACGGAGTGAAGTAATAGAAGAAAGAGGATTCCCCAGAGATTGTTGCCTCTCAAACAGGAGACATTTACAACTGTTCCAGCTCATCAGGCCCCCCTCTCTTACCCCCCTCTTTCCTCTCTTCCAGCTCAGCACCATCACAGAGGGAGGAATACAGGTTAAGTTGTGTGAAATCACCGTGACAGTACATGCAAATTTACCGCAGCCCACCCACAATGGAAGCTGTCACTCACAAGGGCTTCCTCCCTCCTTCTGTATGCACTTGAGTATAAACCTAATCAAAATGTACCTTTTTCCCTGGTGCCACTGCAATACTAAAACACTTTGGCTCAGGGCTGTTGGGATCTGATTTCGGTTACTAAGCTTGTTCTCCAAGTCTGCTTTGTTACTTTTCCCTTTATTGGATATTTTTAAATTTCGATTTATGAATTTAGATTCGCATGTTTATTTAAACCATATTTTTAAGCATACTTAAACATAAAAGCCACTCAAATGGGTTTGTCAGGTTCTTAAAATGTAGAACTAAAATACACAATTTCTGGATACAATTCCTGCAGGAAGGAGAGACAGCAGAACCCCAGACTCAAACGCACTGTCTCCCACTGGACCTCCTCTGCAGAGCATTTATTAACAGAACATGACTCATGGTTACAAACAGAGTATTGTTCTGACAGAACAATTGATCAGTTCATGAAGACAAAATGCTCCATCAGAATGAACCAACATAAGCACACATTAATTTTATAATCATCATTGAATAAACCTAACAGGGTTCAACACTGCAAGTAAAATTTTCCTCTTCTCTTATTGTGGGAATGTGATTGTATATCTTTTTTTTTTTTAAATTAAACCATCTCATATGTAACTTACTTCGAGGAATTTTTGAAGTAAGTTACATATGAGTTACATATAATACATTTCTGGCTTTGCAGAATAAAATCATCTATATTATGTCTTTTAGTGTTGCTGCACTTTGCTACGATGAACTTTAAGTAAGTATCTTTCAAAGCTCTTTATTCCTGATTTTATCTAAACCAAAATATATTCTTTTTATGGAAAATCACACTCTTGCCTTTTAAATTAAAATCTGTTTTTAACAGCATTAAGCAGAGTGTCGTAATGTGACATAGTGTAACAAAATGTAAAGAGTGTGCACTCCTTTGCAAGAAACTGCAATAAAATAAGCAAGGATGCAATGATGTCTTTACTCCATCCTTTTTTTTTAATATAAAGCATTATTTGATCACCTGGTTCTAATCAGAGCAGGAATGTTTCTGCTAAAGTTTACAAATGGCCCAATTTATCCAAAAATACCACACCCAGCCAGGAGGTGCCTCTTCCAAAGTGTCAAGCCGCAGTATCATGCGTTCTCCTCCTGAACACATCATTACCATATAAGCTGATGGTAGATTGTTAGGTCATCAAAGGTAAAGCACTGGAATGCCCCTTTGGCTGACTTGATACCATACATTCAGTAACAGAAAACAACAAAGAAAAAAAATAAATGTGTGTCATTGTGGTATGCACAAACTCCAGGCTCAGATATCACCTAGAAACATGTCTCATTTAGGGGCGATGCATCAAACATACTTAACATCTTATCTCTTTGTTACTGTTTTTAACCTAATGATTCAGTCAAAGTAGTTTTTAATCTAATTTCTTCTTTTATTTTTTCTGACCAGTGCAAAGAAATGTATTGTAAAAAATGATGAACAAGAGCTGCAATCAATTCATGTTTATTTCCATTCAGTTCAATGCAGATTATTTCTATAGCGCCGATTCACATCACATGTCATCTCAAGGTACTTTCCAGTTCACCAGATCATCCAGTCAGATTGATTCAAAGTTTTCTATCTATAAGGAAAACCAGCTGATTGCATCGACTCATTGACTCTTCAGCAATCCCTCACACTAAGCATGCTTGTAGCGACAATGGAGAGGAAAACTCCTTTGAACAGGGAGAAACCTCCAGCAGAACCAGGCTCAGTGTGGCGGCCATCTGCTGAGGCCCACTGGGGTTCAAGGAGACAGAAGCAGACATAGAAAAACAGGACTACACTGAAAAACAGGCCGATCTATAAACAAAGGTGCATAAACATTTATAAGCAAAGGTGTTGATGTATTAGCCTGGCGTAGTCCCTACTCAATTCTAGTCAGAATATGAGTCTGATACTGCTCCATAGAGCTGTGATTATGGGCGTGTTTCGAATCGAACCAGGAAAAAAATTGGATAGACCTACAACCAATAAGAGCAACGGAGTGCGTGACGATATGTTAGCGACCAAGGGAGCCAGCTGATAAATTAAACTTTTGCCGTAATCCCGTAGGAAGGACGCCAAAAACATCTTTCTTTCAACAAATGCCTTGATCGCGTTTCTCTGTTCCTCTTTTAAAATTAATTTGCTGTCGCATATCTTCTAGAACAGACCTAATAGCAGAATCTACACACCTCAACTCTCCAGCGGCAGCCATTGTTGTTGTCACCCAAAGCCGCTTTGGTCACGTGGTTGATTATGTTACTGTTGATCATCTGTCCATCATCGCGTATAAAGTTTCCACGCCCTGACAATTTGATTGGCCGCCAGATATTGTGCGCAGCATACTGCGCTACTATTGAGCAATGCCAGACCTAACTTCCCGACCTCAAACCTTGTGGTGGGACTAAGTTCGAATGGCACCATGGCTACGAGTTGATGGCAGCAGCACAGCTGATATTTCTCTCCAGGATGGAGTCACAGCCAACAAGGAACAGACCAGATGAAGCTACTATGAGAAAAAGCAGAGAGAGCAGAGCGTTAGAGATTGAACTAACAGATTCTGCAGAGTGGGACAAGCGAGGATACCTATGAGACGGAGGCTATCTCAGATGTTCACTATCCCAAAGTAAACTGAGCAAACAACTACTGCGCCCTATGCACTATTTTAGAATAACTCAAATTCTTTGTGTATCATTTGAAAGACATCAAAAGCCAGTTTTGTCCAACTCTACGTCTTGGTCTTTGCTTTTATTTGGTAATTACTGTGTAGAAAATGTTGAGTTAAAACAGATATTATTCAGTAAGTGCATCTTTTGGCCACTGCACTTTGCTACCAAGCAAAAATCAGAAAAATAAAGATTCACTCAGTTAATTTGATGAAAGCTGCTGACCTCAGCAGTTCTGAGTTTGGAAGTCAAGCCAGCTCTCCTTCTAAGAATACACTGACTCAAAGCTGCTAAAACAATTTTGGGGTGCTTACTTATTTAACTAGAAGCTCAGTCAGTTGTATTGTTTTATTGTTTATGCATTTTGAACCTGTTTTCATAAAAACAAAATTAAAAAAATGTAATTAGTTGTACACTTTTGGGAGAAAAGAGTATGCTTAGTACACTTGTTAAAAGACAGGATGGGAGTTTAAATGTGAATTAGCATTATTTCAAACCTGCCTGCTTTAACATGCATGGTCAGTTATCTGTTTTTGATGAAAGTGGTTCATGTGCTCTGAAACCAAGTGTTTGTGTTTCTGTTTGTGATTCAATTGACCAAGTTGAACTTGTGGTATGAGACTCTCAATAATTCATACTTTGAAAGCCCCTCGGTTCGACTCTATTCCCTTCTGTGTCAGCATTTCAACTGTAGCTATATGAAGGCCTGGACTAAAGCGTTTCATGTTCACTTGATCTTTTTAATGTGGATAAACCTTCCTACGTGCCTCAACTCCTGATCCTGAGCTTAGAAGCCATCGTGATAACTACAGACTTAGACTTGACTACTTTTATTGTCATTTTGTTTAGAGTAAATACAAAACAAGATTTCGTTTCGTGCAGGTTTCATGACATTTCTATTTTCTTAAAGTGCAGCAGTGATCAAATCTAAACAGTGTGGGAGAAAAAGAAATATGGTGCAAAAAAACAACAACGCACTGATATGGAAGCTCAGAGCATTAAATATATTATATGGTGCAATTATGCAGAGTTTTGGTTTTGTTTTGTAAGTTTGATGTAGAGTCTGTGACACCATTTAGAGTTTTTTAAACAGTTCAGCAGTCTGATGCTGCATCGGATGCTGCAAAGCCTCTTTCAGAGGGCAAGAAGGGTAAAAAGTGGTGCTGTCAAAATTATCACGTTATTATGAGCGTTACTTAGCGTGAGGCCATTTTCTTGGCGATAATTTTTTAGCGGCCGAGAGATTAATGCTATGTGGTTTTATGGTACAATTTTTCCAAGTACATCCCGCTGCAGCCTGCGGGAAGGCGGGGCTATTTTCCCCAGTGTATGCATTTCTCATAGGCTTCGAGAGCGAGAGCTCCTCAAGGGAAAAAGGCGCTCATACACTGGGTGGCGCTAGTGCCTTTTTCTTTAAGCCCCACCACCAACTAACAAGTTGAGTGTCTGGGTAACTAGTAGCAACCTGAAATACGCTGAGAAAACAGATTACTGAGGTGAAATGGAATCTGCCACGGCACTCTTGCCGTCTGTGTACGCTACCAGGGTCGGTATCGTGTGTGTGTGTGTGTGTGTGTGTGTGTGTGTGTGTGGGTGAGTGGGTGTGTGTGTGTTCTCATTTCTGTTAAGAGGCTGAAAAGTAACTTTCTAGAGCATAGAGTACCTCCATCTAGTGATGTCGGTCTATTGATTTTGATGTATTGATTGAAAATTGTTCATTATTACCTTGGTTAATTGACATCTAATGTTAACTCTACTAAATTTTATAGCAGTAGGGTAAAATGCTTTGTCTTTGTTCAAAAGACTGTATTAACTGTAAAGACTGTCTTTTTACATCAGCCTGTTTTCAGGGCCTTTTTTTTTGCTTACGTATTTGTTATTTTTTGGCATAAATCAGTATCTGTGACCTGTTTTCATTTTAAAAAAGAACATTGGCACAAACCTAGCCTGTATGTATTTTTTGTATGTCATCGAGAGTATTTAAATGATTTTCAATCAGGAAAAAATGTGCGATTAAAATGCGATTAATCGCGGAGTTAACTCAGGCATTGATGCGATTAATCACGATTAAAAAAATTTAATCGATTGACAGCACTAGTAAAAAGTAAACAACAGTCCACCCAAATGTTTGTGTGAACTATAACATGTTAGAAATATGGCTTTGGATAAATGAAACTTCCTCTGAAAAAGGCTCTAGGTGACTCATTCATCATTATTGTTTTGTTTGATACCACTATCACACTATTGACTGACTGGTTTTTCAAAGGCAAAAATACAGCTATTGCTTATTGCACTAATTACACTCCACCATCACCTTTCTGTACAGGTAAAAACTGTATTTAATGTCAAAATATAACAAAGTAGTATGTAACAGGGGTGTCACAATTTAACTAAATCTGACACTTAGAGGCGTTTCAAAGCGTTCATGACTCATACTACCTCGTATTGAGCACTGAATGCTTAGCTTAGCGTACTGGATGTGATTCAAACGTCCCTGCAAATGTTTTTTTATCACATCAACTAAAATGTTTCCAAATTTTTCCTTTCACGACTTATACTGATATTGATATATCTCTTGTGTTTACATCCCCTCGCTGCTGTTGTTTTCAGAGTAATCATGTAAAAAAAAGGTATTCATGCGTAATTATAATTCATATTTATTATTTAATGGAAAAACCTTATTTTTAAACCTGCATTTTTGAATTTAGCACAGTACTTTTGTGCACATTTAAACTGGAAACTGAGCTAACCTAAAAAACGGGGTATGATGGCCTAGCGGTCAGGGCATAGGGTTGGGAATCCTGAGGTTGTAAGTTCGAAACCAACTCCCACAACCTCATATCGCTCCCCAGGCACTGCTCAGTGGCAGCCCACTGCTTCCCAAAGGGGATGGGTTAAATGCAGAGTTAATTTCTACATTATGAGATCAATTATTAATTCAAATTTTACAGTAGCGATATTACAGTAGCAGCCATTCAAAATTGGCCTTCCCGGTCAAAGACCAGCTGAATGGCAGCCCACTTCCCTCCATCTCACTGCCAAATCCCCTTCAACTTCCAGCCACTGCAGTGAGCCCCTCTTGCATATTTTTATACTCTGACTCCACCCTATCACTGAATTACAGGGTCTGACCAGGAGATTATTCTCTTTAGATCCTAATGTCCACAAATTATGACAGAAAGAATATTTTAGTACAAATATTTATGTTTGAATGGCTAGTACTGCAACTCTAAAAAGGTTAGTTGACTTTTGGGGAATAGATAGCCAGCATAAATGGCAAGATAGAAAAATCTATTATGGCAGTTTTAATAGTGATCAAACACACTTTTTCACAAAACATGCTGCATCATACATTTATCCATGAATTAATTATATCGCGTGCCATTTAACAGTTACGATTAGAGGATATCTCAGACATTGTTTCTACCATATGCATAAAATAAATTCAGTCTCAAATAAACTTTTGTAGTTTTTCTAATTGTTCAGCATGGTTTAGGTCTGCTCAACACTGACTGTCTGCCTGAGGTGATATCTGTAAGTCCTCGAGCAACTGGATGTTTAGCAGATGGGGGGTGATTCCAGAATTGTGAAACCCAGCAAATTCAATTCAATTCAGTTTATTTATATAGCGCCAAATTCACAACACATCTCATCTCAACCAGATCATACAGTCAAATTGATACAAAAGTTTTATATCTAAGGAAAACCAGTTGATTGCATTGACTCAAATACAATCCCTCACACTAAGCATGCTTGTAGCGACAGTGGGAGGAAAAACTCCCTTTTAACAGGAAGAAACCTCCAGCAGAACCAGGCTCAGTGTGGCGGCCATCTGCTGAGGCCGACTGGGGTTCAAGGAGACGGAAGCAGAGACAAAAAAAGCAGCTGTAAAGGCGGCCCCGTCCAGGAAACACACAGCCAGGCAGGCGAGCTCCAAGGCAGCTCCCATGCCAAAGGAGCGAAGAGAGCACATCCAGTTAGTCACGGTCAGAGAAACAGGACCACACTGGAAAACAGGCCGATCTCCAACATCTATAAACAAGGGTGTTGATGAACCAGCACAAACATATACATAATAGGCCTATTCACAGGCCCTATCAAATCTGTACAATAACTGAATTCAAGAACAGAGGCACATACTGTGCATGCTGAAATATGCACAAGCATGTTCACCATTTAGTTTGCGAATTTTGGGGCTCATCTTGTTGGAACCAAGCTCCATCAGGTTCTTCTGAAGAGCCTCAAAGGTGAACCTGAGCCCCTGGGGATATTCCAGGTTAAGAACATGACATAGTCCGAGGAGCATTACCACTCCAGCTGCCACAGAAGGCAACTCAGTGATGACTTCAACACCATCAATGATGATCCTAATCTCTTTGGGCTGTTGTAGAAGGCTTGAGTTCAAACAGTGTATTCTCATTATCAGTTTGTATTGTATGAAATCGTACAAAAAGTTATGCACCCTAATTTCGTACGTTTTAGACATTTTTTTTGTGGTATTTCGTCGTATTTTTACGTCTTGCCTCAAGACAAGATATCCTTGCACATGCGCATCTTACACACCATTCAATAACATAGAATTTAACATACAATTAACCCTGACCCTAAGATACAAAACAGCAAGCAACCTAGTGAGAGACATGAAGAAGTAATTATTGCACTGTTTTTCCCAGTTTTTACGTCCGTCTGCGGATCTGCTTTTTCGTCTGTCTGGCTGGGCATGCGCACTGATCTGTTTTTTCGAGGAAAAACCTCAAAAACGTACGATAATACTGTGCATAACTTTTCGTATGATTTCATACGAACTGATAATGAGAATATGTTGAGACAAGGTCTGCCATGGTGGTAGTCTCCAGCTCTTGCTTGGCTTGATCTTTCTGGGACATCTGAGGTAAAATATAGGAGAAAATGTATTAGTGAACAACTGCAGTTAGACACACCTGATTAACAGTGATGGGAGTAACGGTGTTGAAAGTAACGGTGTTACTAACGCCGTTACCTTTTTTTAGTAACGAGTAATCAAAATTATTACTCCTACTGTAACTATAACGCAGTTACAATTGCAGACACCCTGTTACTGCACGTTACACGGGTCGCACAATTAACCTTTTTTCATGATAGGACTCGTGCGCCCGTCATGAGAGAGGGGAGGATGGAGAGTGAGGAGGACTCCAGCGGCAAAACAGCGCGCTTTCAGATGGAAATACCGGTGTTACGTCGAGCTGCGTTTCCCCATCGAATCACGGTTTTCCCTGCATCTCCGCTGGCGGCGGCCACGATTCACCAGCGCAAGCGACAGGAAGGAAGCAGCGCATGCTTTCGCTAAATCTCGCGGCGTAACAGGAACTTCACGAGGAGGATGAGCGATCATTAGCCTATATGGAGAAAGAGGGATGGGTGGATGGATGGATGGATGGATGGATGGATGGATGGATGGATGGATGGATGGATGGATGGATGGATGGATGGATGGATGGATGGATAGATGGATGGATTGGATGGATGGATGGATGGATGGATGGATGGATGGATGGATGGATGGATGGATGGATGGATGGATGGATGGATGGATGGATGGATGGATGGATGGATGGATGGATGGATGGATGGATGGATGGATGGATGGATGGATGGATGGATGGATGGATGGATGGATGGATGGATGGATGGATGGATGGATGGATGGATGGATGGATGGATGGATGGGATGGATACTCGCAACCCAAACACAGGATTTCAGAATTAGCCATCCCCAGTTATTAATTTCATACACTCGCAAAAGTAACGCAATAGTTACTTTTACTAGTAACTAGTTACTTTTATTGTGGAGTAACTCAGTTACTAACTCAATTACTTTTTGGGAGAAGTAACTAGTAACTATAACTATAACTTTTCAAAGTAACGCTCCCAACACTGCTGATTAATCGTCACATCCGATGGTAAAGTTGTCAAACTGGACATACAGTACTGTGTATTCTTTTATCAAGTCCTCAACACATTCTCCCAGGTAGAAGAAGAAGCACTGATTGTTAAAAAAGCAGTGTCTTTCAGTGTCTATTACAATCTGTTGTGGTGAATAAAACGCTTTGACATCCTGTTTGGGTTGGGGGAAGACAAGCAAAAGGTGACCTCTGCTCTATCCTTTATCTTTCAGTTTTTACTTTCCCCTTAATACTTTATCCAATGATTCCTGAAACTTGTATATTTGTTTGTTGTTTTTTTTACCCGACATTTCTTTTTTAGAGTCAGAGAATGCAAATGGCTTTCTGCTCTTTACAAGAAGCTGTACTTGCTGTGAATAACACAGCAGAGAACAGAAACAAAAGATGTGTGAAACATTTAAAGCTGAGAGCAAAAACAGAACAATATTTGTGGTTTTTTAAATCAGACACTCAGAGCAGCTCATAATACAGTGTTCATGCTTTACTTACTAATTGAATTTACATTAGTAAGATACACTGCCTGTTATAACTTTCCTTTCAGACTTCCTCCTATAGGCCACGTGTAAATGCATTGTTATGGTGTAAACCCTTGAAATTGCTTGAATTTGTTTTTTGAAGACACTAGAATGAGAATCAGTTCATTTTCGAGGCGCCTCCAAGCCAGCGAGTACTATTTGAACATGCATTTACTGAGCTTGTGATCAGACTTGATAATCAGAAAGAGAAGCAGACAGACAGTGTGTATATTGTGACTCAGCTTCTTGTGTCTGCATCACACCGTGTCTGCGGGGTTCTCTGGCAACTCCCTGCAGTACTAAACATTGATTGAAAAAGCTTTTATGCATCTCGATGACGCACAAAACTTATACTAGTCATGTTTTCATTCAGCATTAAGCTTGGTCTCCCACCAACACAGCTTCACACAGATGCACACACACACACAAAGCAAATGATCACTGATGGAAGCTCCAAGTGCATCTGCCTCTTTATTTGCGTACCCTCTTCTAAATCTGCAGAACGCTCATTTATTTGACCCAAGGGGCTGATTCGGTGCTTGTATTAAGTGTTTGCTAATAGCTTTGCATTCAAGGGAATGCAAATAGACACACATACCATAGATATACTAAGTCTCACTATAGGTAAGTTGCCTTTACTCCTTTTCACAGAAACACAAAATTCTGCCATTCTATCTTCTATCATTCAATATGAAAGATACCAAAGGCAGTCTATCAAAGAGAAGGGAAACAGCAATTATGTACTTGTTAACTCTTTTCCCAAACAGCTTATTTTCTGTCATGCATCTTGTTTAGATTTTGTTTAAACATTAATTGTTAGTCTATTGCAAGAAGGACATTAAGCAGAGATAACTGAGTCAAACTCCAGGCTAAAATCATCAAACCTTAGGAAAGACTGTCATAGGAGTGTTTGCCTGCTGGTTAAAGCAGTGTGTTTGTGCTCTGAGAAGGTTGCAAGTACCGCCTTTTTGATCCCCACAGCCTGCACTTTGAGCAAAACCCTTAGGTCTGTGTATACTTTCCTGCAGCAGTGTGTCGCAGTTAGCTTGTCGCAGGTATGACACAGATATTTTGATTTATGCCCAATTTTGAAGCGTGGTCTGCGCTGTGTTATTCTTGCACGCCCACAATTCAAGAGGGAACAATCAGGGAATCCAAGCTAGGAGGTGGCCGGGTGTCCGTGTGTCGAAGTTTGACGAAGCTTGTTAGCTGTCTTAAACCCCTCATCCAACGGCGGGACAGCACACACAGTTCACCTGTGAGTGTACTCTGTTTATCTGCATTATCTGCGACACACACACGAGCCACACACACCGAGTCTGGTTCTGCTGAGGTTTCTTCCTGTTAAAGAGAGTTTTTTCCTCTCCACTGTCACTACAAGCATGCTGTATGTGAAGGGATTGCAGAAGAGTCAATGAGTCGATGCAATCAGCTAGTTTTCCTTAGATAGAAAACTTTGAAAATCTGGTGAAGTGTAAAGTACCTTGGGATGACATGTGTTGTGAATTGGCGACTTCAGGAAATAAACTGAATTGAACTGATATAGTTTCAGTTTGGTTTATTTATGTAAGACCAATTCACAACACATCTTAACACAGACAATTCAGTCATATCATACCTACAGATTTGTTAAAAGTTTTCTGTGTAAGGACATTTAGCTGACATTGTGTAGGATTCACTCTTCCTGGATGAACATTTAGTCAGAGTAGACATTTGCTTGTATTGTGTCCTTGACACTGCATCATTCCTTTACACTGAGCATGCATGCAGGGAAAGTGGAGAGGAAACACTATATTTCAAATGAAAGAAACCTCTAGTAAAACAAGGTTCAGTGTGAGCAGTCTTCTGACGAAGTCAACTGGGAGTTCAAGAAAACGGAAGCAAACACACAAAATAAAACATAGAAACACTCATGCATAAATACTTCATATGTTAAAAAAGTGGTAAACTAGCCCATAGGAAGTCCTATCTAGGAAAGAAATAGTAGTATATAGCATAAAATGAGCTCCAAGCTAATTTTCACTTAAAAGGGGATAAAAGAGACTATATACAGGTGGTCACAGTAAAAACTAAGCCCAAAGCTATGTCTAAGAGAGAAACGGGACTAAACGCTTAAAAACTGCTCCAACTGTATCACCTATTATTTATATTTTTAACAGTAGCAGCCCGGCTGATGGCGTCATGGGTAAACACAGCAGCAGGACAGATGTACCTATTATCAGGAGAATAAAAACCAAAAAGAACATACATTTTACATACAGCTTGAGCTAAAAAATAAATCAAAAGTAGACAAAACAGAAATAACAGAAATAGAATGAAGCAGTGATGAAAAGCACCCCTCATGTCCTCAAGCATCTTGAGCCTGTAGTAGCATAACTTTAGAGATATCTGAGGATGAAATGAGCCACTTTCATTGTAAACTTGATCAAAAAGGAAAGTTTGAAGTCTTGTTTTAAGGAAGACATGGTTTCTAAAACTGGAAGTTGCTTTGTTTTGGTCTGACTGCCTGATAGTTATAAGATCTGCCTTCCTAGAAATTCTAGAATCCACAAATAAACCTGCAGATTATGATGTTAGTAACAAAAGAAACATTCACATCTTTGAGCTAAAATGGAGTATGTCATTCCAATATCCAATACATTTTTTGATATATTACAATGCTATATTTGCATTCAGCATAAATATCACAACATAAATGAACAGCCTATTCATAGATTGATTCGATTCTGTTGATTCTTACGTGAAGTCTAGATTTTCCAATAGCCTGTTAAACTTTTACTAATCCAGCACAGTTCATGTTAAATTAGCATACAACTAGCTATTGGGATGTCACATATTTTACTCTCTCTGTCAAGATTCACTCCCATTTGTATTTTCAGTTAACTATCCTCACCTTTTTTTTTCAGTTACTCATTGTCTATATAGGCCTGTTCCTGTCAGTTGCGATTACATTTTGTCACCATCATGTGCCTCTCTGCAGTATGTCCATGTTAGGCCTTTGCAACAACAAATATGACTCTCTTTCACTTTCTTGGAGCTTATTTGAGCTGCAAAAATGTGGTAGAAAACTTACTTTTAATGTCAAGTATCGTTTCAATAAAGTCAATCAATCAATCAATCAATCATGTCAATCAATTAATAACATATTTGTGCTTCTTGTGGTTATTGCCAAAGAAAACAGCAAAGGGTTCTTCCAATCATACCTTCTGTACAAAAGACTATTTCTTCAGAAATATAAAAAGGTGAGATTTTTCAGAATCCAGCGGTCGAGCCTTTAATCAGAGTTAATCAAGTAGAAAAATTGGCCGATTTCTCAGCCTCTCATGAATAAAGGGACGGGGCCTTCTGTGCAAATGGCTAGAGAACAGCTGTACAACTATCAGGGTGTAGCAGGGATTTTCATCTAATATACTGTGGCTTTGGATTCAATCCACTTCAAGGCTGCCTTTGCCGAGAACACACGTTTAAACAATTTCATGGGACCCTTTTCCAACAAAATTAGTTTTTAATTGAATAACCTTTATATGAGAGTCCTTTTGACTGGTCCCCTGTGCTGTAGAAGGTTAACGACAGAAAATCATTACGACTTCCACACAAACTTAGAATAGTTTACACACCAGTTGCCCTTCCAGCATTTCAACTCTGTTCTCCCTGTCAAAGACTTACTGTATAATACTGGGTGAATGATATGCTGTGTGTTTACACCTTGAAGCTTTTTCTCTCTGGTTCTTTTTCTGAAACGAAATCACTTGTGACAAACTCTTTAAGTAACACTTCATAACGTATATCTTTTAAATAACCAGCAGACATGAAAACAGGTTTTTATAGAAATTATAATCTTACTCAGATCAGAGAAGTTGCTTAGAGTTACAGAAGTGCTTACCAACCTGCTCACCTCCCAGGAAGTGGCCGCGATTAACAGTTAAAGAGGCATTTTATTCTTCTCCAATCTGCCACATCATTACACCATAGACGTTTGCAGATGAGGAGACATCCATGGCTCCAGTCTTATCAAAATATTACACTTTGTTCTTAGCTGAAGGCCGCCGCTCTCATTCCATTCCTAAATCTTTGCCACAAACAGAATAAAGATTATAACTGTTTATAGCCGGACCAAGGAACGCAACAGGCCGCTAATGTTAAGGTGTAATAAACTCACATATCATCAATGATAATTATCCTAACAACCTTCATAAAATTCAACAAAACGATGTCCTACCACAGTTTGAATGCATTTCTTTATTGTAATTCGGTGCTTTAAAAGCACTTGACAGGTTTGCAAAATGTAGTTCTGCTTTAGACATCAGTGTGTGTCTCCATTAAATGTAAGTACATGTACAGCAAATGTATAACTATAGCTTTCGTAGCTTGAACAAGAATGTCAGCCATGTAATCCAATCACAGTGCTGGGAAATCAAATTACAGAGGGCAGCCAAGGGAAGGGTGTGTCTGCTCAGTTTAAGGTGGAGAAATAGAAATAATATGGCTTGGTTTAATTAAGAAGAGTTACAACAGAAAGAGAACATGATACTGCCCCCAAAAAGAAAAAAGGGATATAAATCATGATAATAGCTTTTAAAGAGCTTTACTCTAGCTTATTTACACATTTTCTCAACAGATATCTGTTTGATATTTTGTTTGCAGTAATAAAAATGCAGTAAGACACTGTTATAAAAAACACACAGATGATGCTTGACTTAAATAATGAAATAAAACTAAGTCATATGCTATCAAATCATGTATAATGTAAAAATTGTGGAAATAATTTATGCTTAATAATGAGAAAATCAAAACAAGGGAAAAAATAGAGAAGTTAGAAATTATTCAGCTGAGTAATATAACTTTGATTTTTTTTGTTATTCTGAGTTCCAAATTCAGGAAAAAAGTATTTTTCAAATGCAAAGTACCTCTCAGATAGCACCAGATTTATGTAAAAAGTTTTATTTTGTTTTATATATCTTGCTAAGTCCCTACAAATTGGAAAAGCTAACTGTATACATACACTAAAGGGGTTTGAAGGGATGCAAGTTTCACTCTAAAAAGGATTAGCTGCCATAATGGTCCTCAATAAGGTTAGCGCTACCGCTGTTTATCTAAATAGGGTTAGCAATTGCAGCATGTGCTTTGGTAATCATGACATTTGTTCTCTGCTGAATGCTAGCGTCGATGCTAACCCAGTTTCATCAATGCTAACGCTGTCTTCCAAATTGAATTAATTCACAAGAGGATGTTGACAATATTCCCTACAGCGTGTTGGAGAGGGAACAGCTGAGAATCTTTTCTTTTTTCACTTTGATACAAATGAAACCTTGCCTTTCAGCAACGACTGTCTATTGAAAGTCCTTGCAATTTTTTCCCCCCATTTTAAAGAAAATCAGATGCATATTCATTGAAGACCCTGCAAAGCCTGAAACTGCTTTAAATCTCAAAAGTATTAAAGATAATTGCAGGTTAAGAGCATGCAGATGTGTGGTGCATAATGACAGAATGTGGCAAGTCAATTGAAAAAAAGGACAAATAATATATTTTCTGTTGCATTTGAACACATTATAACTACAGGTGTTGAAGATGAAGCTTTTGCATGAGGATGAGATTGTGCTACGTTCTTTTTCATCTCGTTACAAGTGATGAAACAGACTGAAAATGTTTTGTCATTGTCTCCTTTCTATATCTTCTTTCTTTCATCTTTTCTCTTTCTTTTTCCTTTTCTTCTTCTGTTTTTTCTGCTCTATTTACATTGCTAAGTATGCCATATAAACTGTAAAACTCCTGCATAATATTATAATAAAGCTATTTATATGCATGAAACAAGTGAAACAGTATGGCGATAGCAGTACTGGCACATTATATGCAAACTCCCACTAATGTTGGAATAACTTTTGGCATCAAGACAATTATTGTTATTACCACAATTGCCAGACAATCAAGGACACTGTGTAAAAATAAAAATAAAAACAATTTAAAAAAGGAAGATATATTTTCTGTTGCATTTGAACACATTATAACTACAGTAAAAGATGAGAAAGCTTTATATATATATATATATATATATATATATATATATATATATATATATATATATATATATATATATATATATACTCTCTATATATAGTTCAACCTTAAAAGACAATCATTTGGGGCTGGGAAGCGATTATCTGATTAATCAGTATTTAAATAATCACTCAGCTAATTGTGTCGATAATCGTTAACTGGAGTATAGAACTCTATAACATGTCTTTAGTTTAAAGAGCAAGTCACTTAGAGCTCAATCTTTTCAAGATTGTAAAAAAAATATATAAGCATATCAGCCAAAAAAATAAAAAATGTTTTTATTTCACGTATCCAGAACTTCTCAAGTGGAAAGTTTTAGTTTCACCTAGTTTTATCAAAAAAAATCTTCTA
>JAGKQL010000049.1:217563-258304 GCA_018398635.1 Cyprinodon brontotheroides
AGCTCTATTGCTTTTTGAAGGAAGATCATGATTTACTACACATTCAAAATCCCCCATGCTGCTTATGTAAAACCACCATCAGTCATTGTTCATCAATGTGCATATGTGCGGACACACACTTCCCCAGATTGATTATTAACTGTGTGGAGGACATCCAACTGCCTCAGCCAATTCTAATGAACCAATTACAGAGGAGCTTTTTCCTTATCCTCTGTTGATAGTAGGACTCAGACTGTGGATTAAGCTGCTTTTCCTTATTTTATCTCATTAATTCACACAAAACATTGTTTGAATTCGAGTCCAGCTGTTAAAAAAAATCATATTAAGTGAAGGCCAAAGCCAACTAATAAACAGCTGCCTAAAACAAAGCTGGGCTCTTGATAAACCGAGACCCTGTAACTAATGTGAGAGTGTTCACTTGTACTACTTAGCTGCAGCTTAAACTTTCATTTAGTTTAGTTGCAAATAATATATATTTTCTTTCCAAAGAAGTTAGAAAACAATCCACTGGACTTTGTTTCCAAGTTTATAGATGTTTCTCTTCCCATCCAGGAAGCTTTTCCAATTAAAAATGTCAGGAATAGCTGTAGAAAATACAGCAATGCTTTAACTGGTTTTATTTTAGAAAACATGCAATTTTAAACAGACGAACGCGTCCACTCCTTTGCAATGGGGGTTGTTTGGCTTCTTTCTTAGCCTGAAAACTTGGAAACTAAGTCCAGTGGATTGTTTTTTTTTTTACTTTTTTGGAATAACTATGACCTGGATCACTTAGGATTTTCACCAACAATAAATATTTTCCTATTGTTAGCAGTTTCTAGCTAAGCTTTACGTCAATTTCTACTATTGCTTTCTTATCTAACTGTGAAATAGTATGTTTTAAGCCTTGTGGCAATAATATAACCAATGTTAACGGTACTCTACATCTCCAGTCATACCATCAGCCTGACAATTTAATTCCCAAAAGGTAAACAAAATGGCTCATAAAGTCTAAATAACATAATATATATATTACATTTAGGGCATGCAGCCTTTAGCATAGATCAGTAAATCTTGCATACCGCTTGTCAATCGGTGTGCTTCGCATCTCTATATGTACTCTTTATCGCATGTGGAGAACAGTTATTGTTCTGTCAATGTCACAACTCTTACTATTCCTAGTTCCATCTGCCAAATCCCAGCTGTTAGTGAGCATAGCTCTATTTTCCCACAGACCTCAGCGGATAATGATTTAATTTTAGGGCTTTAGCCCAACAGGTCAGCTGTACAAGCGGCTAAACTAAAAGCAGGATGAGTTAAGCTTTAATTAGTGAGGCGGCATTGCTGTTCACACACAGTTGTGCATCTGTTTTATGAAAACATTCTTCTGTTTAGTGCTTTACATGACATGGGAGCCCTGTGCTTTGAGTTGCTATAGAAACTCCAAAGGTCAATAGAGTGTGTTTTGAGTAGGAATGTGCAGATATTGTGTACAAGAGAAATGTACCTGTCAAAGTAATAGAGAAAGAGAAAGGATTTCATTTTATCTCTAATCAATTTCTATACTTCCAAAGTGCAAGTTATACATGCCCCCCGAAGCAACCCCCCCACTTCCACCCCCTTTTTACTTGTCTTATATTTTTAAAGACCGATCTTATCTCTTGGCTTACACAACACATTGTATTGCTAGAGATATTGCACTGGTCCAGACGTGTTTATTTGGCCTTGCGTCCTTATAAATAGCTGTGGAGTTTGTGTCATTTTCATCCACTTTCTCAAACCCAATAAGCTATTTCCAGACCTGGTTTCTTCATACAATGTGTGGTGTTTTGCAGTGTGTCTTTCAGATGCACTGACTGCAACCAGTAGTGCCTCATCAACCCACCGGTCGATAGAGTAGTTCAGACAGGAGGATGTCCGTCAATGATGTGAGGCGGGAAGAATAGGGGGAAGGTAGATTGATCAAGGGGGAAGGCACAAGAACCAAGATTCATCTGTGTGTGTATGTATTTATGTGTGTGGATCTTTCTTTCTCTGTATCTCTCTCTCTCTCTGTCTGTATATAATATCTATGAACTGTTGAAAAATAATATAATTCTATATATAATATGAATCAGCAAATGCAATAGCACTCTTCCCCTGCAAAAAGTTGCACTATATTTCTTTATTCGCAATTTTCCCGATGTTTTACTGTATGTCAGCTCTGTTTGTTTATGTGCAGCTCCTTACCACCAAAGAATATTCATTGTATTTTACAAACACGATTTGGTCAAAAAGCTTTTTTTCAGTTTCATATATATATATATATATATATATATATATATATATATATATATATATATATATATATATTTAAAAGAAGGTGTGGATTTTTCCTAAAGCCCCTTGCCTGAACCCCCTCAGCCAGATCATCACAAAGACTGGCTACGGATACCAATTCCGAAGCGGAACAATCATCAGTCACACTCCTCTACATGGACGATCCAAGCTGTATGCCAGGAGTGGCGAGACATGCGACTCACTGATCCACACTACCAGGATCTACAGCAGCGACATTGGGATGTCATTAGGACTGGACAAAGTCTTGATTACGCATGGTCTCAAAAGAGAGGGAAAGACATTACAGATGTTCAGGACAGCTACAAATACCTTGGGGTGCCACAGGCTAACGGAAACCACGAGGAGATGGCAAGAAAGACTGCCACAGCTAAATACCTACAAAGAGTAAGGCAGGTCCTGAAAAGTCAGCTGAATGGGAAAAACAAGATCCAAGCCATCAACACATATGCCCTACCAGTCATCAGATACCCCGCTGGTATAATAAACTGGCCAAAGGAGGAGATAGAGGCTACTGACATCAAGACGAGAAAGCTCCTCACAATGCATGGAGGGTTCCACCCCAAATCCAGCACTCTGAGACTGTACACCAAGCGTAGCGAGGGAGGCCGAGGGCTAGTGAGTGTCAAGACCACTGTCCAGGATGAAACAACTAAGATCCAGGAGTACATCAGAAAGATGGCCCCCAAAGACAAATGGCTTGGTGAGTACCTCAGGCAGGAGAAAACCGAAAGTGAGGACAAGAAAGAGGAAGGAGAACCATCATGGAGGGACAAGCCGCTGCACGGCGTATACCACAGACAAATAGAAGAAGTGGCTGATATCAAAAAATCCTACCAGTGGCTGGAAAAGGCTGGACTGAAGGACAGCACAGAGGCACTAATCATGGCAGCACAAGAACAGGCACTCAGTACAAGATCAATAGAGGCCAGGGTCTACCACACCAGGCAGGACCCCCGATGCAGACTGTGCAAAGATGCCTCTGAAACAATACAGCACATAACAGCAGGGTGTAAAATGCAGGCAGGAAGTGCATACATGGAACGCCACAACCAGGTAGCTGTCATAGTGTACAGGAACATCTGCCATGAGTATGGGCTGGAAGTCCCAAGGTCAAAATGGAAGACACCTCCTAAGGTAGTTGAGAATGACCGAGCTAAGATCCTATGGGACTTCAAGATCCAGACTGACAAACAGGTGATGGCTAACCAACCAGACATCGTGTTGATCGACAAACAGCAGAAGAAGGCAGTAGTGATAGATGTGGCAATCCCAAGCGACAGCAACATCAAGAAGAAAGAACACGAGAAGCTTGAGAAATACCAAGGACTGAAGGAGGAGCTAGAAAAGATGTGGAAAGTAAGAGCAGCAGTGGTGCCAGTGGTAATTGGAGCACTGGGGGCTGTGACCCCCAAACTGGGAGAGTGGCTACAGCAGATTCCAGGCAAAACATCAGAGGTCTCTGTCCAGAAGAGCGCAGTCCTAGGAACAGCTAAGATACTGCGCAGAACCCTCATTTTATTACGTTATCAATACGCTGAAGTAGGCTGAAGCACATTGGAACACGCTGGAACAGGTTGACATACATCCCGACACATGCCATACGTGTGGCATAAGTTACAGGTAAGTTGTCTGATTGTTGACATTTGTTAAACATAAGTTGCGAAAGCTCCTAACAATGCATGGAGGGTACCACCCCAAATCCAGCACTGAGACTGTACGCTGAAACATCCAAGATCCTTAAGTACATCAAGGACAAGGCTCCAACAGAGGACATGCTCATTGAATGTCTCAGACTATGGGGAGCAGAAGATGAGGTACCAGAGACTCCATCATGGGAGGATAAGCCCCTACACGGGATGTACCACCAAAACAAACAAAGAGGTGGATATCAGGAAATCCTACCAATGGCTAGACAAAGCCTGACTGAAGGACAGCATAGAGGCACTCATCATGGCTGCGCAGGAGCAGGCCCTAAGCATCAGAGCAATGGAGGCCCAGATCTACCACACCAGACAAGACCCCACGTGCAGACAGTGCAAAGCAGCCCCTGAGACAATCCAGCACATAACAGCAGGGTGTAAGATGCTGGCAGGGAAAGCTCACATGGAACGCCGTAACCAAGTGGCTGGAATAGTTACAGGAACGTATGTGCAGAGTATGAGCTGGAAACCCCGAGGTCAAAGTGGGAAACGCCTCCAAAGAGGCATGGTAGAGAATGACCAAGCCAAGATCCTGTGGGACTTCCAGATACAGATGGACCGGATGGTAATGGCAAACCAACCTGACATTGCGGTGGTGAACAAAAAGCAGAGGAAAGCCATTGTGGTTGCCATAGCAATACCAAGTGATTGCAACATCAGGAAAAAAGAACATGAGAACTACTAGAGAAATACCAGGGGCTCAGAGAAGAGCTGGAGAAAACCTGGAAGGTCAAGGCACCAGTGGTGCCTGTGGTCATTGGGGCATTCAGGCAGGGACCCCTAAACTGGAGCAGTGGTTACAGCAGATCCCTGGAGATACATCAGACATCTTGGACCAGAAGGGTACAGTTATAGGGACAGCAAAGATACTGGCAGAACCATCAAGCTCCCAGAGGACCCCAGCTTGGAGGAAAAAAGGGAGGGAGACCACCCACGATGGGTGAGGAAGCATTTTATATATATTTTAGTTATTATTTAAATTTTTATCTGTACAAGATTTGAGCAATTTAGTTATTTGCAACAGTAATGCCTTCTTTGGTTATGAAATACTGCTAATATGCTAATATAAAGGCATATCCTTGGATGTAGGTGTGTAATTAATATCTCTCATAGTTTTACTGAAAATAGTTTTTATTAGAATGTTGTATCAGCTGTTAGAGAAAGAGCGTTAGAATCCTTTTCCAGGCATGAAGTACTGAAAGTCTCTGGCTCTGTGCTGAAAGTTGTTCTGTTTGTTGCCTGATGCGATTGGATTAGCTGCTTCTAAGAATGCCGAGCTTGAGCTTCAAGGCTACAGCTTGTTTTATAACACCCATACCTCACAGTGGGTGGATTGAGCTGCTCGTCCTTGGAGAAAGCGAAAGCTGGTAAAACAGACACGCTGGGTGTGTGTTGTGCTCGTATTTGTGTTTATTTACGTGTTGCTGTATGTTGTGTTAAATTTAGAGCCTATTTGAAGAGGATCAGACAGACAAATCTCAGAACGTATTGATTCAGTGCTTTATGCCCTCCCCCCGTGGGAAAATACCACACTACATTCTACCTTTTGCACTTAACAGCATTTTTCTCTATGTGTTTAATAACTCAACATGAGCGCTAACAGGGAGTGTATTATACTGTGTTCCCTCCATAATGTGTTTCCCATGAGAATCTGCGAGGCATCAGGATTATTTTGTCCCAGACAGTTTCGGCTTCCCATCAACCAAGTCATCAGTCACTAAAGTCTGTGTCTAAGTGTGTCTGAGAAAGGGGGGAATTACTGGTTATGTAATAGTTCTGATGAAGACATTATCAAAAGTTAAAGAGGCTTATATTAGAGGTGTCAGTTTCTTTATCCTTATTTGATATTCAAGATTATACTGATAAATTCAGTGCCTTGCATGATAATTCATGCTCCTTAAACTCTGCCATTTTTCATTTTACTACCACATTTCAATGCAATGAAAAGATTATTATGCTTGGTTTATAAATCTTTGGGAAAATGAAGTGTGGCTTTAGAGATTTCCTACATCAGTGCACAGAGAAAAAGAATAGAATTGGTCAATAGATCCAGTTGGGGCTGTGTGTGCAATATCGCAGCTGCAATGATTGCTTGGATGTAGATTAATTATTGAATTTAAGGTGTCATTCATTGCGTCTCTGTTTATTGATGGTGTGTTTAGACAGTTTGGTGTATTTTTACTGTTTTAAGACTCACAAATGTCGTATATTATAGTCGCCAAGATAAAAAAAAAATAGTGATAGTGATTGGAACATAATGAAATGAGAATTATTTGAACAAATAAACTATTTTCCTAAAACAATGCAGCCCATACACTGTAAAAACGACAACTCAAAATTGTTCACCTTACTAAGATTTTTGCATTCACTGACAATAAAATTGCCAGTTGGAACTTGAACTGTCTGTTGTGAGTCAGTTGAACTCACTTTCATAAGTTTCTGATGAAAAGTTCATCTTATTCTATAAATTAAGTTGAGTTTACTTTGAAGTTGTAGTTGACACCCAGTCCGAGCGAGGTCAACTTATCTGCGCATGCTCATTTCAAATTTGTCATGGCAACGGGCTGCTACAGGGTTTCCATGGATTTTCCCAGGAGCTCCCTTCTAAAGTTTGCGTCAGCCATCTGGTCTTCTCTGCTGGCGGTAACTTTCCCTGAGGACTCGTCCAAGAGAAGACTAAGGCACTGGTTTCCTGTTATCTCGGGCAATATTGCATTATTTGTAAGGTTTTAACAGGAGTTGGAAAGTAAAAAATATATTGCTGAAACCTGATTTGCTTTTTAAGCTATAAGATTACTTGTTTACATTGTGGAATTGTAAACCTGTTTTTGCCAAAGTGGTTCAAATAAACATGCAAAATTTAACTGGTTTACTGTCAATGGTTCATTTAATGATGGGGGCGGATTTAAACTAAAAAATGTAAGTTATTACAGGGGATGGTAATCTGAATTTAAAATAACTTTTTACAGATAATCTGAACTTAAAATAATACGTTTTTACAGACTTGAAAGTTCCTGTAACTTGAATTAAAAAAACTTAGTTGGCAGAACTTGAAAAAACTTAGCTGACACAACTTAATAAGTGTAGTTCTACAAAAAGTTAAAAAAATTAAGTTGATGCCTTCAACTCAAAAATTCTGTGCAGTCGGGTTGCCTTGAAATTTTGAGTTGAACTAACTTTTTCGTTTTCCTTTTTACAGTGTAATAGCTTAGAACACTAGACAGGTGACAAGGAAACATGACGCAATTATTTAAATCTTACTAAGCTTGAGGTATTGGCAAAAATTAAGGTAACATACAAAAAGCTTAGCTTTTATGAAGTGTAACGCTACACTGCCTTTTAGCTCGCCCCCCCTTATTAGAGTCAAAGCTGGTTTTCATAAAGCATTTACTTAGAGATACAAATGCATGGTACTTCAAAAAATACATTGAGAAAACCGTAAAGTTTCTGTATAAATGTTCTTTTGTCTTTTTATTTGAAATTATGTATGATCTTATGTTGATCCATCGCATAAAACGCAAACAAATAGGTGTGTTGTTGAAACAGATAAATTAGGAAAGTTTGAGGTCATACATTTCTTTACAATCGAGTGTAAATGCTGACACTCTTCCATGAAAAGTTAAGTTCTAACATTTCTTTAGAAGGTTGAACATTGTTTTTTTTTTACTGAAGCCCTCAAATGTTGTATTTTTTTCTGCAAAGCTCTGTTCATTAATGAACTTAAGAATGAACCAAACAAATAAATCCCTAAAGACTGCAGAAGCAAAGGAAATATTCTCACAGAAATGTTTTCTGGGATCATCTTGAAAAGTCTTTGAACAAAGCTCATTAATGCATACAACCAAAATATGCTTCTTTAATGTGCTAGGGGTTATTTCATCTATAAAAATGAGTCGGATTGTTATTTGTTATGTTAATGGTTTGTTTTGTTTCTTAAAATAGGACTCTAATTATCTTCATTCATCGTTCTCAATATTGATTTCACTAGTTAGGGTTCTTTGTAATAGACAAATGACCTTATCTGTACAAAATATGTTATTAAGATGTCTATAGCTTTTCAGAAATTATCTGTAGGTTTAGTATCAAGCTACAATGGTGACCTATAAAAATATAGAGAAAGAGGAAAATCCTGTAACTTATTGAATAGCGTGTGCTGCTGAGGATGTCTTTAACATGAGGCTTTGGCCCCGATAAACGGAATCATTTACGATCACATTTTTACTGATGCAGGGTCTCAGTCTGAAACATTAAACTTAATAAAGAGAGCTGCCATATATATGCTTAATATATATGAAACTAACATATGGTGTATTAACTCACAATTTAATTCAGTTTATTTCTCAGGGTTCCTACAGCATAAGGCAAGTTAAATTCAAGACTTTTTAATGCTACTTGAAATAAAAATTTAAGACCAAATTCACAAGAAACACAAGAAAACCTGCTTGCGATACAACTTAACCCAAAGGTTTATTTTAACATAAACCACTGCACTAATGTTTCAAATGTTGAAAAGCTTCCCATACAGGAAGAAAGCTAAAACACACAAATGACAGATATATTTGAACAATTATTTAACTGAATTCACAAACTTTGTTTTAGCAGGGAACAAAACAAATCAGTTTTAAAGCCCCAACATAACCAGTGCTAAGACTTTTTGCAGCTATTTTTCTTTGTATGGTTTTCTTTAGTATGTTTGATTTGGTGATAAGTGGAGGCGTTGCAGAGACAAGGGTGGAACTAAACTGAGAAATACCGGCTGTTTCTCTGTAACTCCATTTTGACGCTTTGTGTTTCGTGCTTCGCATGTGCGACTCCACTGCCTTAATTCCCATCGTTCTGAGCTTGAATGACTTCTTGCACTAAATCCACTGAGCCTCATGTATGTTCCCTGGTTTTAGCCATGGAGGAAACTCTTGGCTGGAGACAATTTTGGTTACATTTACACTTGCTCAGATTTTCCAGACAAAAAGTTAATGGCCTATCTCCCAAATGTCCCGGCCGCAACAACGCTTTATTGGTTCCGCTTATCGTGGACGAACCAATAATGGCTAAGCCATTTTTTATATATATAAAAAAAAATTGTCAATTTTAACGTTTTATTTAGATTACAAAAATAAATCGTAGCCAAGAAAATAATCCTATTTATGATGTTTTAAAAATTAAGACCTACGAAAGACCGATTTAAGACATTTTAATACCAATTAAGGCCTTAGTTTATTTTGAAGCATTCAATGCCTTTTAAGACTTTTAAGGACCCGCGGGAACCCTGTTTCTATAGTGCCAATTCACATCATGTCATCTCAGGGCACTTTTCCAGTTCACCAGATCATCCAGTCAGGTTGATTCAAAGTTTTCTATCTCAGGAAAACCAGCTGATTACCCTTGACTCATTGACTCTTCAGCAATCCCTCACACTAAAGCATGCTTGTAGCGACAGTGAGGTGAGAAAAACTCCCTTTCAACAGGGAGAAACCTCCAGCAGAACCAGGCTCAGTGTGAGCGGCCATCTGCTGAGACCCACTGGGGTTCAAGGAGACAGAAGCAGACATAGAAAAAGAAGAAGCATAGATACAGAAAGAAGCAGAAATATAATTTAACGGGATTAAATATGTTTAAAAAAGTAGAGCACATCACCCCAGTTCTAAAGTCCTTCCACTGGCTCACTGTATCTCAGAGAATAGACTTTAAAATACTTCTGTTAGTCTATAAATCTCTGAATGGCTTAGCACCTAAATACATCACAGACTTGCTATCGGTGTATCCAACCCTCCAGGGCCCACTCAGGTCTTCTGCTCCAGCCTGCTCTGCAGACCTAGAACCAGAACTAAACATGGAGAAGCAGCATTTAGTTCCTATGCTCCCACTTATCTGGAACAAACTTCCAGAAGAAACTGGAAAAGCCTGAGTTCCTTTAAATCAAGACTAAAAACACATTTGTTTAGGATTGCCTTCGACGGTTCTAGTTAAACAGTTCAACTAAAACGTCATCATTTCATTTTTTTTAGTCCAACTGTTTTGTTTTCTGCATTTTTTTATTTTATTTTTTTATTCAATTTTTCTTTCCCTACTTTCTTTGATTCTGTTTATTTTCCTATATTTTAATCATGTAAAGCACTTTGCATTGTCTTTGTACTGAATTTTGCTATACAGATACATTTGCCTTGCCTTGCCTTGCCTAAAAGCATTCTAAATGCTTAAAAATGACTAATCCTGAACATAGAAAGCTTGGCTCGATGCACAGCAGTTTATATGGTTCATAAATATGGATCAAAGTGTTGATAAAAGTACTTAAGCATGCAGTCTTTGTAAATATGTTCTTTTCTTTGTTGAGAGGGTTTTTCTTTTCAATCTTTCTAGGTCACAGCCTATAGATTTTCAGTCAGAATGCAGCAGGCAGGGTTAGTACTGCGATGACTACAGCAACTTCCCGGACCTCCCTCACAAATTTCTCATCTAAATGCTCTGTGTCAGATCACCTGATTGTAGTTCTAGGGGGAGGTTTACTTTTTAAATTTTTTGGGGGGGTTGGGAGGGGTTACAGATCAGACAGAGTGGTGGTTTATTAGGGTTAGCTAAAGGGGCAAAGGTTGGCCGATTGGTTGTTTACTGGAGATATGAGGCGGGGGGGAAGCTTAGAGTGAGTTGGCTTTATATCATACCTACATATCAGCTTTGCAGCGTCACAAACTTATGTTGGAGGAACACATTTTAACCTCTGAAGCATTTTGAGATATTTCACTAACAGAACTAGCTAAACAAATCTGAATAAATGGTCTCTGTTTTGGTGCCAAAACAACATCAAGTCTAATTTGTTTCCAACTGTAGGAGCAAATTGAGTGGACTGAAATAAAAGATAGAGCCAGGGCAGATTTGTCCTACTTTGGGTTGCTGCTTTATTATATATCTAATTTTCTCTCTAATATTGTGGTGTGTGTAATTTCCCTGTAAATTGCTTTAAAAAAAACTATGTATTAGTGTTATCAGCCTCTGGGTTCTGTGATCTGTGCTGATGCATTTGAAGGTCAAACTTAATAATGGAAGTGGAAGAAAAGAGAATAATTTAATATCAAGTGTATTGAAATTAAACTAGACACCCAAAGTGGGCAGCAGTGCTCAATTGTTTTAAAAGCTGATGGTCTAATTGTATTGCAGCAAGGACCACTTTGGAATAAAAGAACGATTCCAGAGACGCATAATAAGAAGGAAACCCAGAGGACTGGTGATATGGAAATGTTTTGTGTTTGCACTTAAAGAAAGGAGCCATACAGACACTGTTCCATCACTCTACCTTTATTGATTTGCATACGAATCTGCTATTATTCTCCTCACCATCACTACCACATACATTTCCATTTAGAGAGAAATGCTAAGTCATTTTTTGTGACATGATTGTGATATGAACAGGCTTGGTCTGATAATCTGTATTTGCTCGGTGGACCGGTCCTAATTTCTGCGCCCGAGGGCCGGCCCTCCTTAAATCATACCGGCTCCAACACTTCCTCTCCGGCTGCAGATCTCCTACCTGTGGCAGAAAAAATAACTCAAGTAAATCCAATAGTAGCTAAAGCTTAAATGATGCAAGCAGTATATAGCCCAGCCCTTCCTTGTCATGCACATTTCTTGTGACCGGTTGTTACTATATGGTGTCGTTTTCTATTTCTTCAAACTGTAAAAATCCTTGCATTCAAAATTGAAATTATAATAAAACTAAAATGCTATGAGAGTTCCTCTTATATTTGGGTGAATTTCTGTTTGAATATTTTGCAAAAAAAAGTTGCAGTGCATGATAGGGTTTTGCATCTAAAGACTAACGTTTCCAGTATTGAGTTCATTGTTACTGTTGGGTTTATTCAAATGATGATTATAAAATTAATGCGTGCTTATGAAACATTTGTGCAAGAGGATGTACTCCCATCTCCTGCAATCTCATGATCCAGTCAGGGGACCATCCTGCACTTGTCATTCTGATGGAGCATCACTGTCTTCATGAACTGATCAATTGTTCTGTCAGAACAATACTCTGTTTATGTAACCATGTGCTATGTTCTGTTAATAAAAGACGGCTGCAGGAGGGGATTCGGAGAAGGAAAGCTTGAAGTTGGGTTGGGCTTTTCCTTCCGCTCCTGCAGCAGCTGCTTGAATCTCTTTCCTGTATTTTGCAGACTCAATTTCCATTTATTTGCAAATCTACATTTACTGAATCCCAACAGTTACCAGGTTGGGATGTTTCCCAATCTGCCAGTTTTGGATTGCCGGTTTCAATGGGGCAAGATTTCGTATATCCAGGCCTTTTATGAAAATTTTTTTGGCTGGAAAACGTTGACTCAGTGACTAGGGTTGGGAATTGATAAGATTTTCACAATTCCGATTACCTTATCGATTCTGTGAAACAATATGATTCCTTATCGATTCTCTTATCGATTCTGTGTAACAAATAACTTGGTAAGTGTACGGTGACATTCGTCTCACCTTCGCCTGGGGACATTCTATTCAAAACAGAAGTTAGTGGAACGGGAGCTGCAGCCTCTGATCCAGCCAGGCTACCTGTCTCATCACAGTCATCTAAATCTAATGGAGAAGGTGTCCGTTTAATGAAAAAGCATTACTGTACAATTTTTGGGAAACAAACTCATCTCCCCCTGATTTAAATAAACGAGCGTCACCTTTCTCTCGCTCCCTGAACTGCAGAGCAACTTCGTAGCATGTTTAATAACCCCAAAGAGAGGTAGGAAACTGGTTTATTTCCAGAAATGGCATCTGATTTACTAGGAACCACATTAAGCACAGCCAGTGATATAAAACTAGCTACTTACCACCAAAGTTGCCTTCCATGCTGGTCGTAACTTTAGCTTCTGTCTGGAAGCATCAACAACATCATTCGTCAAAATGTATGCCATGTTGTGTGCGCAGGCGTTTCTGCATGTTGGATGTATTTCCTCCCGCGGATGTTATTGCCACTTTACATCCAATCTTTCGACCGGTTTACCCCATGAGGCGCCATTTTTTTTGTTTTGCTTTTCTAGACTTATGCCTGGTCACGTCGCACTTGCTTAACGTGTGCATAACTTGCGTAAAAAAACGTGACGTAAGGCGTGCCGCCTAGCGCTAGGCTCTGGTGCTGCCTGGAACCGTTAAGAGAACCGTTAAGAGAGCTGCAAAATGGTGCCATGAAATTAGAACACACGGAACCGGTTCTGAACAGGAACCGGTTTTCGATTCCCATCCCTATTAGTGACATCTGGCAAGCCTGCTGATGTGGTGAGTGACGCTGGTGGGTGTCTGGCAGGCGTCGTGCAAGTAGGAACATTATGCAGCAGCAGCCACTGTCGTGTCCCTGTTCATAACAAAGGTGAGTAAAACTGCTAAGCAGTCTTGGTGATGGCTGTTGTGTTATGCTTGAAGAGAGATGGGTTAATCCACAATGTGTATTCGTATTGTGTTTCCCAATTGAGAAGCATGCATTCGACTGTGCCTCTATTTTTTAAACTTTAGAACTAAAAGTGATTGCTCAGAATACGAATTAAACTAGTTAAACATCTGCCTTTTACCAACATATAATTAATCTTTCGGGAGCCAAAAAAAGATGAGTGCAGTTGCATAATATTGGTTCAAACAAATTCTGAGTTGCAAAGGAAACAATCTCTGATTAATTTTAAAGTCTTGGAACTACTTCTGTCTATTACCATAGATGATGGGGAATTCTTGGCACAAATAGCTGAAGTTTCTGTAGAAAGGTCCCCCTAAGCAGGACAGGTCGTTTATCTTAGTGGTTTCATGCTGTGCATTCAGAACCAGGTAGGATATGGAAGGAAATACTGGGTTTCATAATCTTTGCTGTTGGCAGCACTGAGTTTTTTTTTAACTTAGTAGATGGAATTATGTTCCATTTTAAGTAAATGTACAACTTTAGTTGCTCAACAGTCTCTACTGTCATAATTGGCGCTTCATAAAAAAGGGGAGTGTTGGCCTAGTGGTTAGATTAGTGTGCTTGTTTGATTTGATCCCCACAGCCTCCACTCTTGGTCCCTGAGCAAGACCCTTAACCAGAAACTTCTCCCCAGGCGCTGCTCAATGGTAGCCCACTGCTTCCTAAAGGGGATAGCTTAAATGCAGAGAGTAAATTTCTCCATTGTGAAGTTCAATTTCTATTTCTATAAACTATCAGATTTATTAAAGAGCAGCTGAGCTGTACTGCATTGAGGCCATTCTCTTTAACTATGAAGCCAAGCTTTCATTTTAGATGCAGCATGTGGCTTGGTTCCTACTGCTGAAATAAACAGAGACATCTCTGGAAAAAGAGGTTGCATGGATCCTAGAATAATGATGTTGCTCCAAAACCTGTATGTCCCTTTCAGCATCAATGGTACCTTCACAGAAGTGCGAGTTCCATTTGCCTTTGGCACCAACCACTCTCTCTATTTATTCACTGGATTGCTGATAGTACTCGGTTCTGTGAAGTCACCAACCGCCATATTGGTACTCCCTCCTTAGACTGCGTTGGAATATAAACTGAATACCTGCAGAAGCAGCAGTTTACATGCAAAGTCAATGTTCTCATTTTCAGGGGCGCGAGCAGACTTTTAGCAAGGCGCCTGAGCAAAGTAAAGGCTGAGCGCTGGCCGCTTTGAGCAGCATCTCGAGGCTGTGTTTCAATCAGTACCGTAGCGAAACGCACGCGAACTGCTGCTGCTCGAGATGGAAAAATTGAATTTTGCTGCTCGACGCCAGTATGTCAACCAATCAGAGAAGCTGATCTGGGAGCTGGCTGGGAGAGAGACACAGCGCTGATGACACAGACTGCTCTGATCACTTCTCTTAAAACAGTTTATTAAAGCATAATTAACTTAAAATATACATCTGCCGCAGGAATATGTTCGCTTTTATTATTCTGGTGCCTGCAGATCGGATTATTTAGATGAAAAAACACCTACCAGCCGCCGCTGTGAAACGCCGAGGAGGCGACCTCGCCAGAGGCTGCTGATGAATGGATTCGCTTCTGTGTGCGCACACGCTGGTATGTGGGGGGTCACCGAGCGTCGGACAGAAATAATATTGGGAGGCAGGATTGTAATCTGATGAACTGACTGCCACTTATGATGAAGTTTTCAGGTGTATTTTTCACATTAAAACATGGTTAAAACTACTTTATTCCCACTGATCACAGCAAATATAGCTGCAAGGCTGGAGAAAGGATAGTGAAGCTCCTTCAACGCCAGTCAGACATTACATTGGACGCAGATGCGAGCAGCAAAGCTGCTTCAGGCTGCCGCGGCTCAGAATTCACTGGTACAAGTAGCAAAAATGATGGAAGCAGACGCTTATATTGGTACTCCCTCCTTAGACTGGTTGGAATATAAACAATACCTGCGTTACAGCATCGAACAACGACGATGTTCTCATTTTCAGGGGGGCTGAAGACTTTTAAGATAAAGATAAATTTATTACTGTGACACACTGGCTGTTTCATAGTACAGGTATAAGTAGATTAACATTATTTATGGGAAAAAGTAGCACAACACATTGCATATTTAGTATAAAGTCAATGAAGTCTATATTCAAATATAACATATTATACAAATCCATCACAGCATTAATGTGTTAATGGAGCATTATAATACTATAGTCAGATATTAAGAATATTACACACACACACACACACTGAAAAGTGCTAAATTGTTGACATACATGTACTGTAATATGCATGTATTGATTACATTGTTATGGTAACTACATTACATTACAGGCATTTTTATGGTGCGAAACCTTTGAAAGTGGGGGAGTACCAAAATGGCGGCAGGTAACTTGTTTTTTTTTATGTATCAGAAATCCAGTGAATAAATAGAGAACAGTGGCACCAACGCACCCTCATACCCTTATACCTTATCCATAGATGCTGGATTTTGAACTTTGCACTGATAATAGTCCAGATCGTCCTTCTCCTCTTTGGCCAACAGGACATACGGTCTAAATGTGGATTCTTCAGACCACAGCACACTTTTCCACTTTGCTTCAGTCCATCTCAGATATGCTCTGACCCAGAGAAACTCTATCTGGGTGTTGATGCATGGCTTTCTCTTTGCTTCGTAGACTTAACTTGCTCTTGTAGATGTTGAGTGTGTTAACCTCGACAGTTTTCAGATTTTTTTCCTCTGCTTAGGTTTTCATATCCATATCAGAAGGATGTAAGATTTTAATCTAGAATCATGTGAGGGATTAAAGGTCAGAAATATGAAATGTGAGTCTTGAGCTGTGCAGCTTCAATGCAGATCTCCAGATTCCCTTCATGGTTTGATGATAAAACAGACGTTAACATGTCTAGCTTCATTGTAAATACATACTCTACTGTTGAAGAATTTGCTCACATAAATGTGCCCCCTCTACTTTCTGTTTTGTTTTTTATCCCATCTCAGTTTTTCTTTTTACCATTTAGCAAAGATGAATTTTAAATTAGATGTTTTTAATTCTGTCTGGTTCTCCAAACTGTTTTCTTTTTTTTTTTTGTTGTCTGACAGTCTTTTTGGATGCTATCTATATGAAATGATTTACATGTAATGTCTATTAACAGTTTATTAGGGTTTTTTTTTTCTTCATTTTTATGGCCAAGTCGAAAAAGAGATTGTTGATCTCAATGGAAACTTTCTGGATGAAAAACATAAAAAAGAGAAAACCAACAGTTTTGAGTCTAAACATATTGGCTTTGTAGTGTATATGTCATGTAGGCCAAAATGTAGTTGGTATGCGTTATTATCTTTGTCTTTTGTTTTTATTTATGTTTATGGGGTGTTAAGTCATAAAAACAAAAGTAATATGAAATAATATAATGGAAAAATCATTTGTTTCATCTTAGGATGAATTTTGACATTTTTGGAAACTTCAACGTACACAGTTGGAACAATAAAGACCTAATAAATATGAAGACTTCTTGAAAGTGTGGAAATTCTGACCAACATAAAGAAAAAGTAGTTTTGGCTAAAGCTCTGTTTGGATGAGGACATTTTGGAAATACCTGGAGAAAAGCAATCCTTGTGTGGTTTTTACAATACTTTATTTACAGCACTAAAGATCAAACTGCAGAACTTCCTGTGCTCTTGACCAAGATATATACGTCACAAACCATTAGTGGGGTTACTTAATTACTTTCTACTTTGGAGGAAGTTTAAATGTGGTAGAAACCACCAACATCTCAAACTTTGATACATTGTATTCATTAATCACAAATAAATGCATATTGTGAATTACATTTTAAGTATGTGTCATGATTTTTTCAAAGAGCTTGGACCCACATGCAGATAAACTAGTCCAGAGAGACAAGGAAAAAGTTTAACAGGTTTATTGAGAAGTTTGGTGGAGATTCCAGTGTTGCTCTGAACACTGCTCTAATCACCGTGAACTGAAAGGAAGACACTGCGGTTAGTTCAGGTTCAGTGGGAGAATTGATTCTCGAACTTGAAGAGGAGAAAAGGTTGGCAGACTCACGTTCCAGAGATTAGGTTTACTCTTAGACTCCAGTAGGTGAGGACTGTGTTCCGGTGTTTGTCTCATACGGGGGAGGGCGGACAGGTTACCCAGAATGCGGTTGTTTGTAGATGAATGGAGAAAGACTGACTGCCACTCAGATTTTCCCTGTGGTACTTGAATGGACAGTTGTGCAGATGAATCCCTTGCTCAGTGTGAAGCCCAAACGTTTCCTGATGTAAAACCTCCGAACAGCTCAGTTTGAAGCTCAGTTGATCCTTCCAGGGAGAGAAGGTCTGAAAAATCCAGTTTGCAGGATGACTTCCTGCTGAGAGGCAAAGACAAAAAGCAACGTTAAGACTTAGGTTGACAAAAACTCTGTTTGACTCAGCAAAACTCAGCTTGGCTAGAGTTCCCCAAACTGGCAGCAAACACTGGCGTCGAGAGTAGTGACAGTCAGCAGCTTAAGAAACACTCCGTTAGCGAGGTAACCGTCAGCAGGTGTGTGAGGAGGAGAATCAGAACCAGGCGCCAAACCGACTGGATTCCTAACAAGATGGGAGCATAAAATGGAGCCAGATGATCTTCATGATACACTATTTTACGATCTTATAACTGCAGTTATCTCTACTTTAAAACTTGAGAAAAAATAATATTTTACAAAGTCTTAAAAGTATTCAAAATATGTTTATGATCTGAATAAAATGTTGACCAATTATTGCAATACTTGTCTAGCTTCAGTTCATCCAGGGTGTTTATTATTGTTCCGCCTCTGTGACTGGCTGTGTTTTGTCTCTCACACAGCCTAATAATTACTAATGTGTTGACTGTTTTGTTGCTTGTTTTTTTATGCAGAAGAGTGCCAGACTTTTTTAGAGGAAATGGCGATGCCGCTTCAATTTGCACCCTGTCTTTAGAAATGTGTGAAGAGCACAGAGAGAGCGCTCAGCAACCCTTAGGGAGCAGAGCAGTGTGAGATTCTCATTAAAAAAAGTGTGAGAAAACAGAGCGAGGGCATCATTAAGAAACAATGTGTTGGGTTTTTATAGACAAATGTGCTCCTTCAGTGTATTTTTATCCTAAAGATGCAGCGAAGATTAAAGATGACATTGATTCATGTAAGGTTGAGCTCCGTCTATAGATATGTGAAATGAATCGCAGACAATAAAAAAGACAATTTTGTGAGTAATGTGGAGGATTGGGCCTTTGTGACAGTCTCTATAAAGACACTTAATGTCCCCCTCAGTGACTCCCCTGTCCCAAAGTCTCGCTGCCACCCCTTCATACATAAACATGGCCACTAAAGAGGTGATTCATGAATACTATCAAGGTCTCCTCTCAGATAGTTTTGTCATTGGAACTACGTGAGTATGTTTCAGATTATATTGTGACTGTTATTTTCTCTCATAAATACTATTACTGTCTATTTTGCATGATCATCCCCACACTTTTGTGCTCATCAACCCTTAGAGTGGTCTTTAAACAAGACATATCACACTGCAAAAAAATTAAATCTATATAAGCAATTTTTTCCCTAAAATAAGTGATTTTTTTCTTGAATTGAAGAGGAAAGTGAGACATTTTGCCAATGGAATGAGAAAATGTACATTAAAAATAAGAACAAAAACAATTGCTTTGTCTAATTTCGAGTGCTTAATATCACTAACTATCTTAACCTAAGGGTGAAAATACTCATCCCATCTCATTTAGCTACTCAAATTAATGGTAAAAACACTTAATTTGAAACATTTTTACTTACTTCTAGATCATTTTTCCAGTGCATCAATTGTCACACTGGAAAAACGAGCTAAAATTAAGTAAAAATTTCTTAAATTAAGTGTATTTACCCGTAATTTGAGTAGATAAAGGAGATAGTTTGCCAATGGCATGAGTATTTTTACTCTTAAAATAAGGTAATTAGATAAAATACACTTGAAATAAGAAATTGCAATTTTGTTTTCTTATTTCAAGTGTAAATTATCTTGTTCCATTGTCAAAATGTATCTTTTACCTCCTCAATCCAAAAACAAATTCACCTATTTTAAGAAAAAAATGACCTACTGTATCTAGATTTCATTTTTTTTCAAGTGCACTGGTTTCTCCCTGCTTAAACCGGTCCTAACTGGTTAAGTATTGTGTGTCCTTTGACTTTGCATATGTGTTCTTTTTTAATTATTGTTTGTGTGTCTCAGTGGATAAAATATTTAATGTAACTGTTTATCAGAGGAAAAGCCTGAGGGCAAAAACCTTTCCCTTTCTGGTTCTTTGACACACACATACGCACACCAACCCACACCCATGCCCTTTAATGAAATGTTAGCTGTTATAGAGTTTTGTGCTTGGTTTGTGTGTCTCAGGTTGCGAGTCTTTATTAATAATGCTGTAATATTGTGTGTGTGTTCAGTGGGGATGGGGGGGTTGTGTTAGGGTGCAGCTGCAAGCAGCCTTCCTTTTATTACTCTACATTGTAGCTCAGCTGGAGAACTAATCCCAAGCCTTCCTGTCCCTGTTTTAAAGTTTCTCTGCGTACCTGTGGCAGCTGCCATAAGCATGCAGTCTAATTATGTAATATGTCGCTCTGCAGACTGGAACTAAATCCACACCTTTGCTTGCTGTCAGTGTAACAGGAAGACATCAAATCTCATAGTTTGGCTGGAGGTTTAAACTACTGCTGTGGATGGGTTTATTTATTATGTTACTAGATCTCTGTAATGAATGTAATGATGCTTGTTTTCCAATCACTTGTATTTTGATCTTTTCGCTCTGTCTGAAGGTCTGAAAGCAAACGGGAATACTTGTTTCTACCACTTATAAAACATTCAGACAGAAGAACCTACCTGAACTCATGTACTTGAATAAAAATGTTTTATATTTGTGTTTTTATATATTTTTTTTTTACTCAGCAGCCTGTTAAATAAATAACACATATCAGGTTTTGAGTTGACGCTAAAAAAACAGATACAAAAAATAACTGTTAAACTTGCATAAAGATGTTTGGACAAAAAAAAAATGAATCAGTATGAATCATTTAGGACAGGAGTCAGGCATAAGAGGGAATATTTTTCCCGCTGATTTAGAAATATAACTACCAGATACTGTTTAAGGTGTAAGACAAGGTATTCTGTGTGTTGGTTCCTCTGCTATTTCTGTTAGTACAAATTTTCTTTTGTTGTCAACATTTTTCAATAATACCACCTAGAATTCCATACAAGAATCCTTTATTATTATTATGTTTTCTGTGTGTGGACACAACAACTTTGACACTTATTTATTGTTATATTTTAATGCTTTTGAAAAGTTTTTTAGAATTCCTCTTGAATTTTGAATAGCATAGAAATATAAGCATATAAACTAGAGCCGTGATGCAAGGCTAACAGGTTCAGAATTTAATTCATTTTAAGAAGTTTGACTTGAGATGAGCTGTCATTTTTAATGTTTAGTTTGTCAATATCAAACAAGAATTAAAGCAGAAATAATTTCCGAATATTTTTAGCTAAAACGATGGTACCAGTGACCCAAAATAGAATATTCCTCCATCCGTCCGTCCGTTGTCTGTCAGTCCATCCATCCACCCGTCTGTCTGTTCATCCATGGTGTTATGGGCCAGTGTCTATTTCCTGCAATCTATAGGCGAAAGCTGAGGTACACCCCTAACAGGTTACTAGCCTGCCACAGGGCAAAACAGAGACATACAGAGACAAACATTCCTGCACACACACACTCACACCTAATTTAGAAACAGTAATTAGGCCAATAGTCATGTTTTTGGACACGCATGCACGGGCACAACATGCAAACTTTATGCAGACAGACCATAGGTCAGAAAACAAACCCAGGACCTTCTTACTGCAGCCAAAATAAAGGATCTTCAGTAGAAAATATTAAAATATTTAAAATTAAGACAAAATACAATTGTTTATTTTTGTTTTTTTTGCAAATGTTTTCTGTATATTTTCTGTGTATTTTATCAAAATGACAAACAGTCACTTAAAAAATTAACTATGAATCAACAGCGAACATTCCTTGGCTTCCTTTCTAGATGCTTTTTGCAAGGTTTGGGATACCTCTGACATCACATTTACATATCAACTCTATTGAGGCTTTAAACATCTAAAGGCCAATTTCTACTTGTGACGCATAGCCTCTGCAACCGTCAAGTCTTTCTCTGTGACACGCCCCCCCATGCAGAGGCTCTGCAACCGTCGTTGTGGACCTCAAAAAAATCCTGTCAACACGTCGGATGGTTGCAGACCTCAAACGGAAACAAAAAGCAGCTGTGATTGGTCCTTGGTATGCCTTTCCGACTGTCTGGTGTGCTCGTCCTGCTCGATTCAAGTACACCTTACTGCAGCAAACAGAAAGGGGCGGGGACGGACCTTTCCGTCGCTGCCGGGGAACGCCATTTTTAAAAACCGAGGAATAATAACAACAATGGACCAACCGCAACTTAAAGGTTGATGGAAGAGGTTCTGAAGTACAACCACTTGTACGAATGCCCTCAGACATGTTACTGTTTTGGCAAATACACACTCCCGCCGGCGCCGCCGAAGAAGTTCTCGTGAGTTCTTCAATAGCTCCCCCTAGCACTTTTGCGGGAAAACTGCTGTGCTTCACTAGAAATTCCAACCGAAGGTGCAGAAGCATAAAAGCAAAACTGGTTCGCGACCAGACCCAAGCGACATTTGATGTGTGCGGTTGCAAAAGTATAATCCGCGCTTAATGCTGGGACTTCTCTACAGTCACAACTTCCTCAGTGAAGAGTGCTGTAGTTAGCAGTTGTGTTTCTATCTTGTGTTAAATCAGAAATAGACCAGACTCTGAAGTTTCTGAGTTTACTCTTTGCTTTAACGTAGAGCACAATATTCTCTGTTAGTCAAGCTGAGCAATATTCTAAGTACATTAAAAAAACCAAAGCCAGTGCAACATTTTTAGTTTATAAAGATATATCATTGATTGATATTTCAGGGTATCTTTGTGATGCAGCGGTGGCTCCACTAAAATAAACTTAAGTAAACAGGGATATCAAAACAGCAGCTTAATGTGACACTGTCGATATGAAGTCTAAATATAAACCCATTCTTGCATATTTTAATGAATTTGACCTCCACTTGTTTAAGAGCGGACCATGACTGGGACTGGATTGAAAAGACAAAACGTACCTCTGTGAATAAGGCAGCCAATGTGCAACAGCAAAGGCCAAGCTCCCCAAGGGAACCTGCTTCCACTCTTTTTAAAATATGTCTCCAGATGACATATTGCACTAATTAAAATTGATTTCAGAGGATTACTGGTTTAGCTGTTGCCGTACTCCTCTGAGTGTTCCTTTTCCTCTAGTCTGTCTTTAATAGCTTTTTGCACCCCCCCGCCCTACTCCTATATTCTTCCTTTTGTCATTAGACATTAAAGTATGTGCTAATGGTTGGAAGACTTGTGTGATTTGTTTCTATGATTCAGTGTGCACACTTATTCTCACATAAAATTTGCAAAAGCACACATGTAATCACAGATGCACACAGATGCTAAGATTTCTCAGCATGACCTTATTAAAAGTAGTCATCATCGTTATGGGGAAAAGCTAAGTACTTTTGCAGAAAATGACACTGCTGCTAATGAGGACGCTGCAAAGACTTTTCGAAATGAGCATTAGATACCAAGATGGAAGAGATGAAAAATGAATTTGAGACTGACAAAACAGAAAGTAATTTGAGAAAAGGTGGAAATGACACCAACAGATGTTGGTGTGAACACCGAGCGAAAGCTGTAAAAGGTCTGGTGGGTTTTCTACAATACAGAAGGGAACAAAAGCGCTAATACATCAACGCCTCATTCTTCTTGACCACCGATATCTCTCAAACACCCTGACAGAGAGAGATGTGGGAAACATTCAGCCTTCCAGCCAATCCTCGGTTATTTTTATGGCAATATTTTGTCTTCCAGGTGTCACTTCTTACTCTTCAATTGTTCTCAGCATGGAAACATAATCAGTATCCAGAGTTCCAAGGTTAAAAGTATCCTGTTTCTTTGGATTTCCCACAATTTATTCTAAAACAAGCTATTGATTGATTCCTATAGGAATAAAAATCTAAACAATGTGGTGTGTATTTGTTTTTAAACCACAGAGATGCTTTAACTTTGTTGTAAGGGTGAATAGTACAGAGTTGTTGTGGTTTGAAGTGACTTTCGAAACCAACCTCAGTTTTAATCCAATCCTATTTTAGTTTTTTTGTCCTGTTTTGCCAGTATGCCTCTGGGAATTGATGCCCCATGGCTAGATGATACCCCCAACAGATTTACTTTCACAAGCAGAACAGTTTGACTGTTTCCATAAGGTTCCTCTTGGTATTTATAAATTAAACTTTATGGGAAATTACTTTGAGAGTAAAATACAACAGACACGGAGACAGAAAGAGAAGTGAGAAAGAAAGATGGGATAAGAACTACTGTCATGGGAGAGAAATAGATAGAGACAGGAAAGAGTGCATGAAAAGAGAAAAAAAACGAAACAAAAGACAAACACTTCAAACTCAGGTATGCAGAAGCAGCTGCAGAGATAAATGTTCCTGATATAGATTCATGATGTGCAATGCTTTCCCCCCACACATAGAGAAGTACTGCAACATTTATTTAGTTTGTTTCATATTATCAGATTAAATCTAATGTACATGTTTAAGCGGTAAACTGTAAATTGGAATTTTTATGCCATATTCCTGTATTCTGTTCTCAGTAACTGATTTATTTTTGCTCTTCACATAAGGGCAGATTTGTGGCATGTTTTATGTTTTTCTAGTAATATATTATCCTACATAGGGGACAAATTTGCCAGTTATGTGACTTCTGAAGAAGGTTTATTATTTATCATTTTCTCTTCACCTCCTTGTTAGTCTGCATCAGGGTTCCCCTATTAAGGTCCTCGAGGTCCGGCCTTCTTCACTTCTTACATACGTCTCTGCTTCAACACAACTTAGTCAAATAATAAGGTCATTAGTTGGACTCACTTAGGGGAACTTGACTGCATGCTGAGGTTATTCAGTCATTTGATTCAGGTGTGAAAGCAGAGACGCATCTAAACTGTGCAGGACACTGGACCCCTGGGATTAGAATTGAGTAACCCTGGTCTATAGGATTTAAATGCACCAATATGTGCAGATAGAACATGTGAAAATGTTTGTGTGGTATGAATTTCCTCATAACCAAGGCGTAGTTGTGCTAGCAATGGTTTCCATTTGTGTGTATCTCATTTTTCCCCCGGCTCCAGATTAAATGTCAGTGCTGTAGATTGATGTTGTGTCTGATTCAACAGCAGGTATGAATCCCAGTGCTGTTCCCAGTCTAGAAATGGAAAGCCACATATGAAAGAAAACAAAGAGATTAACAAAATGCATATGGGGTAAAACAAAAAAAGAGTTTGATCTGAAGCCCAGTGATTTCCTTATAGTGGCAAACTGCACAAGTCCTCCCCAATTTTCAACACAAACAAAGCTCCGCAGGCCACATTCAAAAGGGAAAGTGAATGCAGGAGGAGGCATCAGTGGAACAGGCCTGGGGGTTAAATGCTTCCTTTTTTTCAATGGCTAGGGGTCGCACGCTGGTAATGTGCTGTGAGTGGCTGGCAGTGCGCCACACAGAAAGGGCATACCACTACAGTTTCAGCAAAGTGGAAGAGTGCAGCAGACCTCGGGCTTGTGCATGTGTGTGATTACATGTATAAAGGAGTGCGTGTACTTCAGAGGATGATTCAGAGAATAATGCACCTCTGTTGCAGTTCTGTCAGTCATCCACTTTTTAAGAGTCTTATTAGACTCTCCTTTGTGAAAGACCTCACTAATTTGCTTGAATAAGCTTTTATGCATGACTTACATGCATTAACACATTTCATAGAATGATGGTAATCCTTATTAGTAAATAAGTCATAATTTCAGTCATCAGATGAATGTTGCTGCTTTTCACTATGAGGTAAAACATTTACATTGTTGTGATTTTACGTTCTTTTCTATTCCCAGCCAGCTCGGAATTAATATTTCTGATTTAAGATGTTTATTGCTCTCCTGGCAGGGGTGGTAAAATATCTTATTTAATCAGATATTATTTCAGCTGTTATATATTGGTCACACCTCTGTGACTTTCCATGTGACTTGCCTGTGGAGGCCTTGGCTAAAAGGGGGGTTATCACAGAGATTCCACAGCTGATTCCACACCATCATGTCAAGATGAAATATGGACACCGGTTCCCAATTTCCAAAAAGTATGATTATGGCATAACATTTTACAAAGTGTCTTAACGATTGTTTACACTTTTTGTACTGTTCTGTTTTATGTCGAGTTTTCTAGTAAAACAAAAGCAACCTGAACATCTCAGTTTGTGCTAGTAAAATATTAGAATTGGCTTATTCGAAAGCTCTTTGAGCTGTTTGTGAAAGTTTATATTTCATGTCACTATTTTATCATAATGATGACATTATCATTTACTGATGCTAAACTAGTTTTGTTTTTGTAATTGTATGTGCACAATACCTAATAAGTAGTTTAGCTGCACTTACTATTTAACCTACAGCACAATATCAATTAAATAACAATGTTTTTAAGAGAATTATGCTATGCCGACAGATTATAGGACTGCATTTTTAGTGGAACCAAAACTAAATTTGCAATTCTTTTTTTCTAGAAAGAAAAAAAGTCCTTCATGCCCCATTTGCAGCATTAGCAGAGTCTGGACTGGCTATGTTCAGAAGAGACTTCCATTTATAGATCTCTCTCTTCCTGCACACCTGATCAAAATGACTGCATGATGTCCTCAGCAGCCATCAATTGTTGCAAAAGTCTGTTAATCACTAATTGAATTGAGTCGGGTGTGTGACAGGCAGCAGGGCAACATCTAAAACATGCATAGCTCTACTAGAAGAGCCGGGTTTTGAATCTCTAAAGTGGGATAAGTGGAATGAGCAGCAACAGTGGAGCTGTCCTTGGTCCTGAACTGACAATGGATTTCAGACCTCGGATTTTTGTCATATTAAGTTTCTTACTGAAACAACTAATTTAAAAATTTGTCCCTTTGGACTCATGATTGTATCTACAACATAACAATAAACTGCCTCAGCTCTTTGTGCTGTGCAGATATTAGTTTTATACATCAATAAAGAATGAAATAGACAGATTATTATGGGTTGTTTTTGTGCTTTGCCGAATTATTTATACCTGTTCAACATTACTCTGTTTCCACATAACAACAAATGTCAAGTTAACTTTGAATTTTTTTTATTGAAGACTAACAGACAATACTTCACAATTATAAGTGTGGGGAAAAATATACCCTTTAATGAAATCCAGGGTAAACAGTTGACTTTAGAGATCCCCGTTCTTGTACCAAGAAGGACCCCATCTGCATTTTTCTGGTGCACACCCTGGGTTCTCACAGCACACTCCCTCTTCCTCCCACAGTGCAAAGACAGGACTATTGGGTGAATTGGTTACTCTGACCTGTAGACTGAGTATTTGTACGGTTCTTCATCCTGTGTGTCAATTTGTTAACTTATATTGAACTGGTAAATTGTACAAGAAGATTAAGGAGAGATATCAGACATTATTCAAATCAAGGAGCAAAGTAGACAGTTAAGAAGTGAGTTTTAGGGTAGTTTTATAGTGGGTTAGGCTTAAAAAACAAAAAACAAACAAGAACTCAACTTTGAATATAACACCAGGCTTTGTTCAGTCTGTCACACAGACATAGAAAGACATGCAGTTATGCTTTTCTTACTGTCCCACTAAAGAAAATTTCAAATGAATAATTAATACACATTTACCAAATAATAATATTGTAAAATAAAATATAGATGATTCATTTTTATTTGAAAAATAATTATTTTTAAAAACTGTCCCTGGCAAATGAAAGTACCACACTCATGAACAGTGAACCAACAAACCCGTCAACAGGCGCAAAAGTCTGACTGAACATTTTTCTGAACTTTACAGAAAACACCTGATGTGAGGGATTACTGCCTCAAAGTGTTGCTCAACAAAATTTTAGTTCAGTAACTCCTTTGGCTTGTATATTTGTTTTTATTTTTATTATATATATTATATATATATATATATATATATATATATATATATATATATATATATATATAGCATATATATATATATATATATATATATATATATATATATATATATATATATATATACATATATATATATATATATATTTTTGTCGAGGTGCCTAATTTATTTTACTGCTACAAAGCTTATTTTTATTATTTATTTTTTACTGGAAGGATATGTAATCTTTCAAGCACAACTGTAGCTTTTTACTTAAACATTTTGGCTGAGCAAGGAGAGCATTAAATGCTAAAGCAAGACTTGCACATAAAATTAAAATTTTCAGCCTCTTTTTCTGGACACCATGAATCAGGCATCTCTTGTAAAGTAACAATAAGAGAGGTCTGCAACCTGCAGCTCTGGAACCACAAGTGGCCCATGGACCTTTAAAAATGGCTATAAATAAGTAAGAATAGAATTGATTACAATGAGGAAAATAAAGATAGAATGAAAGGTTTTGGTTTCATTATTTTCTCTTAAAATAATTGCATCAATCAAATTCAATCAAATATTTATAGTTTATTTTCACAAAAATATTTGACATAACTCAGATCAAATATTCATATCAAATGAAATTACTGAGAGCTAAGTGCTTTTCTACTTTACCTTTTACTCGCATCAATGCATTCATCCCTTTTTCTTGATATTTTGTCTTTTTAAAAAAACCTAAAATAGAAGTGAAACAATGGTTCTTTAACACTCGAAGTCCAGAGAATTTCAGTTTTCCTGCAAGCCTCCCTCCCCTCTTCAAGTCTGTGTATTCACTCTACCTTGCTAACTGTGTCTATTGTAATGCAAATAACCTGTGATATGACCAGCCCTTCTACATGAGATGTGCAGAGAACAGCTGGCCCCAAAAACAGTGGCACGGGAAGGGGGGTGCTGCGGGGGCTGCAGCCTCCCTCGTCATAGGCATCAGCCCCCCATGGTGGGGCTGTGAGTAACATAATATTGTACTTAAAACCATGAAATTATTTATGTATTTATTTCTTTAAAAGACTGTGTTTGATATGGGATTAAAATGATGGGCTGTGTATAAGATATAAACTAATGATTCATTATTTTTAATATTTCATAAAAACTAGGCTTCCACAACACTCCCTGTTAAGTGCTTAGAGCCACCTCACATTCGCTTAGGCATGGCTAGCAATAGGCAGCAGAGAAACGTATTTCTGACCTATTTCTGGAGGTAAGAAATGGTTTTAATTCCACTATACTGCCGCCTAGTATTTATTTAGCGTTATTTATTTCTTATTTGTTTCTATATGCTGTGCCTATTCATCGTAGTCCTGTGGCTGAAGAAGTCTACGCTAGAGAATAAGGCTGCATATCACTAAATATTATGTCTGTATTAAGCTATTTGAGTGATAAAATATGAAATTTGTTAATTTTTTTTGTGTGTTTTTTGTTTCAGATATGAAATCATTCCCCATATCCATAGTCGAATGGACTTTCAAGACGATCAATGCTCAGTTTAGGCTATATGTAGGCCATGTTTCATTCAAGTATTCCTGATCCTGTTGATTGGGATCTGTTGTTTGTTTTAAATGGTTACAATAGAAGAAATAAAGTTTAAAAATGTTCATGCTTTTGTTCGGATGCATTTTAGGCCCCGTCCCCCACACGAAGTCAAACCCTGGCCTAAATTCACAAATTTTTCACCAAACCAGCCTTCTCATCCATCACGAAAACGGCGTTTCGGGGTCTGTAAACGATCTTTTTTATTCAGCCTTCAGAGTGGTAAAGATTTTGAAACGCCGTTTTAGGTGGTTCCATCTTTAAGGTCTGACCACATTTTTTTTACACGCGATGCGCCATAGCGCCGCCTCTACACACGCATGCGCGCATTGACAGTATCACAACAACAATGGCGCCCGCACTGTGTTGAATGGTTGCTGCTAATGCTACTCACCCTGCTGTCGGGCTTACTAACAGAATCTTCTTCTTCTTGGAATATCTCCAGGAAGAACAGAGCAATATCGCACCACATAGTTCAGCACCTGAATTTGACTGAACCACCAAAATGGACCCACCAGGGCAACCATGTATAAATATTACTGCGCATGCCCAACATTTCGTTGCCTGTTTTTGCCTATTTTTGCTTTGGCACCACAGCGCCACTTACAGGCCTGGCATACATTTTGCAGCGCTTTCATGCATTCATGTGGTCGATCACATTTATTTTACGCCTCCGCTCTTTAAGACAAACGCTCTGGAAAATATTAGCGTTTTGTTCGCTTTGGACTTCATGTGGACGGGCCTTAAATGGCAGTTTTGGCACACAAATGTAGGCCTAAAATATCATGTTAAAAAACATCAGCCACAGCCCTCAACATAATGACGCCACGTGTTTTCCAACCCAGCCATCAGCCCCCTCGCTTGAAACAGCTTCCAGCGCGCCTGCCCAAAAATATGAAAAAGTGTTCCATTTATATAATAACAGTTGTAGTATCACCAGGAGGGTGTGAATGATGTGCACTGTAAAAAATCTAAACCTAGATAAGTCATTTTTTTCTTAAAATAAGTGCATTTGTTCTTGAATTGAGGAGGCAAAAGAGGATTTTGCCAATGGAATAAGATTAATTTACACTTAAAATAAGAAATCATAATTGCATTGTCTTATTTCAAGTACATATTATTTAATTATCTTACTGTAAGAGTAAAAATTCTCATTCCATTGGCAAACTATCTCATTTACCTACTGAATTAAGGGTAAATACACTTAATTTAAGAAATTTTTACTTATTTCTAGATCGTTTTTGCAGTGTGTACAGTGATTTTAGTGAAGGTACAGTTCATAATGGTTGAGTTATTGATTATTTATCCAATAAAAAAATCCCCAAAAATATAAAAAACTAGTTTCATAATAGTGTAGTTATTGATAATTATCTCAAAACATAGAGTTTAGCACATATTCCCAAAGTAAGAGTTGTAGTTTGAACTAGATGAGTTTATCTATGTGTGCTACATGTTTGGTGGCACTACAATGATCTATAGTGTAATTATTGGTTATTTTATGCTTATAATAACAATGAAAAAATATCCAAAAATACAGTTTGGCATATCTTTACAAAGTAGGCCCGTTACTTTGAAAAGTAATTAGTTATAGTTATTTAGTTACTTCTCCCAAAAAGTAACTGAGTTCAGTTACTTTTTGGGAGTATCCATCCATCCATCCATCCATCCATCCAGATTTCTCTCTTTCTCCATATAGGCTATCATTTGATCGCTCGCGCTCCATAGTTCCCTGTGGCGCTGCTAGAAAGCACAGGGCGACTGTTGCGCGCCTTTAGCGAAAGCATGCGCTAAGTTTCCGTCGCTGCACGGTGAATCGCGGCCGCCTGTGCTGTGCGGAGATGCAGGGGAAACCAGCGATTCTTGATGGGGAACGCAGCTCACGCAACACCAATATTTCCATGTGGAAAACGCTGTTTTGCTGCGGGAGTCCTCCTCACTCTCCATCATCTCTGTGTGTGCTGTACGTTAACACCCACCAGCAGAAACACCCACCTACCCAACTGACAGATGGAATCTCACTATACATCAGCCATTCTCATCCTCCCCTCTCTCATGACAAGGCGCGCACGAGTCCTATCATGAAAAAAGGTTCATTGTGCGACCTGAGTAACGCCGCAGTAACGGGTGTCATCAATGGTAACCTGCGCTTATAGTTACAGTCAAAGTAATTAGTTAGATTACTCGTTACTAAAACAAGGTAACAGCGTTAGTAACGCCCGTTAGTCCCATCACTGCTCCTTGGTGACGCTTTTGAATATTTCTCTGATTATTTTAATGGTGTTGCAACTTGCAGACGGTCCCTAAGCATTTGCGGAGCAGCGAGCTCTCCATAGGGTCCAATGTAAATCTCCCAGCGTGATATGAGACTGGTTTTGGGAAACTACGGTTGTAGCTCACTGTCTGCCTTGCTGTGGTTGCGGAGAGGTGTCTGTTTTGTAGAATAAACGACGAGTTATTAATCCGGAAAAGCTGAATCTGTGAATATGTCGCCAACTTTACTGCAGTAAGTCCCGCACGGCGGCAACACTCCTCTGTGCCGCCTTCATAAACAGAACTGCAATGAAAACCATCAGCTCATACACACTCATTTTGTTCTGAAGAGGGTGCTGAAGTGACTTGAGTTATATTTGCCCCCTAGTAAATAAACGGATAGAACAGATGGTCATTATTGTATAAATATTCTTGCTTTCCTTCTCTACAGTGTTCCAGCTCATGCAGCTATTTTCATTGTATAGATCAGATATCGTCTGATCGCTGCGCTGGTGGCTCCTCTGTCTGAAATCATTCCGGTGTTGGCGACACTCATGACGTAGACCTAGTTATATTTAATTACTAATATGATTTTTTCCCCCCATGCTGTCACTCGTCAACAGAGAGGCTTGAGCTTAAACCGAAACTGAAGAGGGTGGAATAGTTTTCCAACCACAGCTCTAATGGGGCATTTACATCTGAAAAGGGATTCATGAGTAGTGAAGTACTGTTGGGTGGACTGGAGGCTGATGAAAATTCTGGTATCTCTGGGCTTTCTAATGTTAAAAAGTAAATCTGACTTTCAGTGAGAAATATTTTAAAAAATAACTTGTCTTTTTTTTTTTCAAAAGTTCAAGTACTTTAGCATTATAAAGGAGTTTGCTTGGCTGTACTGGTGGCAAATATGGCTCTTTAGGTTGTAATAGTGGCAGATCCCTGGTCTGGGCGGAAGTTTTTTCATGTGTTAAAGTGGCCCAATAATTCTGACATTCGACAAACTCTTTGCAGCAAGAATTCGAAACTGATATTCACTGATGCTCACCATTAATTAATAACGAGTTTAAAGGAATAGTACACCCAAAAACATGATTAGCCTCATCATTGGAGTATCATTTCTACTCACCCCCATGCTGAATAGGCACTGCTAGCGAGTACTTTTTTGATATATCTTCATCGCCCATCTGGAGATCTGGGAGGGTAGCTTTGCTGTCTGCTGACATTCAAATAATGGATGTCTATGGCTACCGAGGCAGAAGTGTCCATAAAAGTCCACAAAGCACGTGTCAACGACGCTCCGGACTGCTCGCGCAGACCAAACCAGATGAAAGTGTCATTCAGCTTGGCAAAGCAACTCATGAGGATTTCCTCAACACTAAGAAGTCCTTTTTCAGACATTTTTAGGGCATGAAACAGTCGTGTATCTTTTCTGAAGGTAAACAGCACATTTCTTCTTCGGACGCTTGCATTATCCAAAAACCCAGATGACTGAGTGCGCATTCTTCATCTGGTAAAGGTCTCATGCTCTTCCTCAGACACGTGAATGTCCTTTTAGGACAATTTTATACAATTCTACTGTTTTTCTTTGCTCTAAAAGCACATTTCTTCTTAAATGACTTTGTTTCGAGTAAATTATGGACGTCTTCGCCGTGCTCAGGACTCGCGGAATACGCTTTTTGGAATACTATACACCACTGGTTTTGGTCTAAAGCATGGAGGACTTGTTGAGAGTAAATTATGGACGCCACCACCTTGTGACACTTGGAATTTATCTACACTGCAGTATGGAGGAACATTGACACGCTTTTATGGACCTATTTCTGCCTTCGGCCATAGACCTCCATTATTTGAATGTCAGCAGACAAGCAAGAAGCCTCCCAGATCTCCAGACGTTGTACGTTGAGATATCAAAAAGTACTCCAGAGTGTTGTTCAGCATGGGGGTGAGTAGAAAATGAAGGCTAATCATGTTTTGGGTGTACTATTCCTTTTAAGTTATTTTTCATAAGAGAAAAACACAAATCTCTCTCTGGCTCTAGTTTTTTTCTAAAACTAGGAGAGTCTTACCTTAACAGTCATGCAGGTGGAACTGCTGAAGACGCATCGACTCAGGAGAACGGAATAGAACAGGTTTTTCAAAGTTTCTTTTTGCAAAAATATTTGAATTACTTTCTTCTCAATAAAAAAATATGCAAGTCTTCGATGTTCTTTAAAAAACTTTACCTCTGTAAACATTTAAGGCAAAAATCAAGTGACATAAATGTTTTTAAAGCATCATCAACTTTATCTTTCTTTTAACTGAAAAAGGTATAATTTTATTCTTAGATAAATACAATCAATTTATTAGTTCCTGTTTTCTGAAAGTGTCTCTATGATTTCTGCAACATTAAACATCCAGAAACAAACAATAAAGTCAAACTGATTTTGATTGTTGGCATGTGTGGTGTTTACATATCAGACATTCCCATCAGACCGTTTTGTTGTCTTCTTGTTTGAACACTTGGAGATTGTGTTGTGGATCCAAGCTGGTGTATCTGGTATGAATCCAGCTTTAGTTGATGCATCACTGTCTATGAAAAGCTGTTGGGCTTGGCTCTGTCTGCAAGACAACAGATGTAGCATTGCTGCTTATGTCAGACAAAACCTTAAACCTTCAGTGGTTTTATAGTTTCTGACTGAAACTGAATTGTGTTTTTCGTTATGTATTTTTACCATGACTGGGGGAACCACATGGACCCATTACAAACCTCATGTGTAGTTTCAAAGGGCCCAGATATCATTTGAGAGAACCAGGTGGATGTTACTCTACACGTTACTAAAACGCACATTTCAGCCTGACAAGAGCCTGACAGCAGCAGTAGGTGTGATTAGTGTGTGCAAACAGATGGTGGAGAGCAGAAATGGCATGGGGCTCAGAACTGTCTTCACTTGCAGCTTGTCTCTCTTCATGTACATGAATGTTAGCTTACATCACACCGGGAAATGCCTCCAGCAACACCTTTCCTGCTGGTTTGCATTCTTCAACTCAGTCAGATGCAACAGATTCAAACAGTACAGTACACTCCTCACTGACATCCCTTTCCTATTCACACACCTTTGCTTCTCCAGAGAGAGGATGTCCGTCAAATGTGTAACACATCCCTACGCTGCTGTTTATCCGCCTTTTCTTCTTGCTGTTTGATTGCAATGTTTGGGTTTGCAGAAATGGTTGTATGCAGTAAAGCGCACAATTATGGGATGTATATTTTAAAACACACTAATTAGCAGCCTCATTAAGGCTTAAGCAGTTCTCCTGCTGAGGCTATGAGATAGGCACCCCGACGCACACACATGCAAAGTCCTGCTCTACTTAATGCTTCATTGCTGTTAGTTCTTCTTTTTATTTGGTTGATAAAGCACTTTTAAGCCAGTTGTCCTTTAAATACCTGCTGTTCTGGAGATACTCTTCATTGTTATGACAACCCCTACATAAAAAGTTGGTAAGTCAAGGGCGTAGGTGTTAGGTTTATTCAATAATGATTATAAAATGAATGTGTGTGTGCTTATGAAACATTGGAGCAAGAGATGCTCCACTCTATCTTGTGATTCGAGTCAGAAGACCACCCTGCCTTGTGATTCAGCTGGTGGAGCATCCTGTCTTATGACCTGATCAATTGTTCTGTCAGAACAATACTTTATTTTGTAACCATGTTTTATGTTCTGTTAATAAAAAAGGACTGCAGGAGGGGGGTCGCAGAAAGAGTTGGAAAGTTGAGTTGGGCTCTTTCCACTCCTGCAGGAGCTGTTTGAATCTCTTTCCTGTGTGGACTCAGTTTCTCTTTTACAAACCTACATTTTTTAACCTAACAGTAGGTTTGATTTCGACTTTGGTGGGGACAGTATTGGTCTGATGTATTGGTCCTATGCAAAATTATGCATGCTCTGTTTTTTATGCTTGACGTGAAAATCAGGGTGTATTGCAGCATTTGTTGCTACATTTGTAAAACTTCTATAAGCGCTGCACACACTAGATGCTCTTTATCAATGTTTGAAGCATCATCGGCTCTGATGAATGAGGAATTATGACTACTTTTTTCCACTTTGAAAAGGTTTGCATTTGAAATTATCAGCGACTAAGAAAGAAAGTAAATCTGTGCCTATCTAACAAAATATAGTCTAAATATGTCTCTTATGTCATGTTCGGATTAATGTGTCTAACCCACCTGCAGAACACTCAGAGGCAGAAGAAAAATTCAAATATTTATTAGCAATAAATGTACAAAGTTTGATCAGATCCAAGAGGGGACTTGACTGGTCACGAGTGGGTTCACTGCTGAGGAGGACAGAGAGATTGGAGGTCCAGGTATTTTGCAGGTTGAGAGTGTTCAGGTCAGTACCTGTTCTGGAGTGGAGCAGAGCTGCAGAGGGGGAACCTTGAGGGTCCAGAGGTTGTCGGCAGGCTGAGAGCAGAGGCGGAGGCAGAGCTTACAGAGTGCAGGCAGATCTCAAATTGAGTTTCCTTCCAGTAATCTTCTGAGAGCGGGCAGGCAGATACTTGACAGAGACAGCTCCAGAGTTCAACTGAGAACGAGCAGACAGATCACCGGCAGAGAAACTCTCCAGAGTTTCAGGTATTCTGGCAGGATCAACCTGGGAAGCAGAGAGGAAAAAACGGGATCAGGTTTGGTTCACAAAAGTCAGAGATCACAGACAGGCAGGTTGGCTCAGGCTTGCTAACCAAACAATACTGGCAAAAACACTCTGGCAATGGGAGGAAGCCCTCCTCCGCCTCCTGCAGCACGGAGGAGTGTGATGGGAGACAGGGTGGTGTGGGGCTGGGGCTGAGCTCCAGGAGATCTCGTAAGGCCCCTCTGCGGGAGAGAAAGTGGACAAACCCTGTGATCCCAACAACATGTTACCGTGATTTCACGCACCATAAGGCACAGACCCCGGACTGTGCTACGACTCTCAGTTATGTGTCCCATTTCTGGGTATTTAACACATTACTACAAGGCATACACCGGACTATAGGGCGCGGCTTTTATATACAGGTACATGTCCTCTACCACTTTTAAATACCGCGTATTTAAAAAATACAAAGGGGGCAAAACTGAGTATGACTGTGCTTTATTCATGTATTTATTACAAAGTATTAATCAAACCTGGCAGCTGGGTCGTGAGACAGAACACATTCGCAGATGACACAGCGCTAATGGTCACTCCTAAATTAACCTAAAAAATCCTGAAACCCGCTTGACAGGAATAATCGTTTATTATTACACGGTATCCTGGTGCCTGCAGCTAAAATTATTTAGATGAAAAACATTTCCGCCAGCAGCAGCGAACCTGAAGGCTGCCCGGCCTGCCCAGCCTACAGGCTGCTGATGAAGAGATTTCTGCTGTCGAAGCGCGCTGCTGGTATGTGGGGTCTGGGCGGCTCCGACAGAAATATAGATAATCTGGATGAACTGACTGCAATTATTAAGTTTTCAGGTGTGACTTTCTCTCACTTAAAACATATTAAAACTACTTTTATTCCCACTGATCACAGCAAATATAGCTGCAAGATTTAGGATTATTATTTAGATGAAAAAACACCTTCCAGCCAACACCGCGAAGTGAAGTAAGCAGAGGACCACGCCGCCGAGGCTGCTGTTGAATTCAGTTTTCAGGGAGAAAAATACAGCGGGAGCAAAACTGAGTATGATTGTGCTTTGTATTCATGTATTTATTGAGATAAAAGTATTAATCAAACCCATCAAAGTCCTCATCCTCTGTTTCTGAATTAAACAGCTGCGCCTAAATCAGACAATGCCAGTTTCCCCTTCTGCGCTGTCAGTCACTTTCCACGTGCAGCGCAGCTCCTCAGCATCAATACTTGACTTTTGCAAAAGCTTGAACAACAGAACCAGCAGACACGCGTTGGTCCAAGCATCTACAATCCATCCAAGCAAACGGTGGCAAGTAACTTGTCCGGCGCGCTGCCTTCTTATCCTGAAACTGTGGTCTCTGTCTGTCACACCATCGCTCCCACGCCGCTCGCAGTTCTTTTACTACTTCGCCAACGCGTGCGTTGCTTCACACCGATGTCGAAAGTGATGTGGAAGCGCTCGCTTTGTGGTTGTGAACCTCGGGATAACGCAAGGGCGCAGCACAGCGTTCATTTGATTCGCTAACCTTTTTTTCACATCGGCTGTGTGAGTCACAGATTTTGTGCCATGGCGTGTGTGATGATGCGTGGAAAAAGCACCTGGTCTCCTCACATACACCTGCCTCAGCCACGCGATCCATCCAGCCTTTCCATTTGGCGCGCGCAAATATCATATGTCATCCGAGCCATGTGTCTCTTTGCTCCTGGCAGCTCCCAGATCAGCTTCTGCCTGATTGGCTGATGCGGCGGCGCCCAGCAGCAAAACTTCAATTTTTCCATCTGAGCAGCAGCAGCGCTGTTGGCGGTGCTTCAGATGCTTAAACGCCCCCGGCGCGCTGCACCAAAATGACTTTGCATGTAAACTTGCCGCTGCTTCTGCTGCACCTGTTAGGTCCGGGTTCACACCGATGTCGAAAGCAGCCGCTAATTTGTTTCCCCATAGCGTTTTTCACATCAGCTGTGAGATGGGCACGCATGGAGTTACATATTAACAGCGATGGTGAGTGGAAAAAAAACACCTGGCCTCCTTACATTCAGCCACTCTTTCATCATCTCCTCAATGAGGTGGTCTCCAAAAGTCGCAGTTACAACACACATAAGGCGCACCGCTAACCATAGGGCGCACCGTTACATTTTGAGGGAAAAAAAGACGCTTTTAAGCGCGTTTTATAGTCGCGGAAAATACGGTATATGTGGATTTATCCTGTTTTTTCTTTTGAAGATATACAATTGTGCAGAGTTAAAACCCACACTTATCTTTTAAAATACTCTTCTGTATCATGAAAACAAAGCGAAATAAAAGATTCAAGGGACACCAAATACATTTATTGTATAGTTACTCTATTTAACCCATATCATGTATTTTATCTTGGGCTGAAACAATTCATCATAAAATAATCGATTATTGAAATGTCAACAAATTGAATAAATCGTTAACTGGTAAATAGAGACTCTAAAACATGCCTTTAGCTCACAGGGCGACCCACTCAGAGTAGGAATTATACCAATTCCATTACAATACCATTGTGTAAAAACATAAAAACAAAAATGTTTTCGTCTGTCAATATTTTCCATCCCCTCTACTGCTGCAGCAAAGCTGTATTGTAAATTATAAACATGTTATTCACTTCTAATTGTTGGTAGGGACAAGTAGGTCGGTCCAAAATTTTGGTCCCTATGCGAACCTACGCCCATGTGGTTAGTAGACAATGAAGAATTACAAACAAAGCTTGGGAGAAACAGAACTCAAAGCAGGAACAAAGTATCAGGCAGCTTAAGAAGAATCAAGTAAATGATGAGAATCAGGCAGCTGTTTAACAGGACAGAGAGGAGGAATGATATGGAGAGCAGGTGAGAGAATGAAGAAGAAACAGCTGAGGAGAGTTAAAGCAGAGAGCTGAGGGAGAGGGATAAATGAGCACAGCCAGCCAGACAGAAACGCAGAAAAAACTATAATAGAATGATAAAACTAAATGAAAATGGAAAGGAACTAAGAACCTGACCTACAAACAAATTATCAGATCTACCTGACCTTCAACAGCAGAGAAAATAAAGAAACCCAAAACACCCATGGATCATGATGAATGCTGCAGAAATAAAGCAAGGATCAATTGATCCCTTTACAAATACTTAAAGTGTATTTTTCAGATTACAGTATAATCAGGGTTAGCTTTGCAGTAACAGCCAATTAAAAAGGCCCTTCCTAGTAAACAGCAGCCAGATGGCAGCCCACTTCCCTGCAGCTTCCAGCCAAATCCCATCCAACTTCCACTCATTGGCCTTCTACTGGGCATGCACATTGTTTACTCTGACTCCACCCTTTCATTGAGTTACAAGGTCCGACAAGGAGGTGACGCTTCTCCCTAGATCTTAATGTCCACAAATCATGACCGAAAGAATATTTAAGTACAAATATTGATGTTAAAAAAGAATTTGTTGGGGACGAGCCAAGAAGGAGCCAAGGGCCCTTAAAGCAAAGTGGGGAAACTTTGAATGGCTACTACTGTATGTTCATACAATAAACTTTATGTAATTGAAATTAATATACTCCTTAGTATTCATTTTGAATAAAAGTACTTTATTAATATTAAATATATAAACCTGATGATTATGTATTTCAAATAAACGTTATTAAGCAAATAAATATGAATTATGCATAGTTTACCTATTAGGTGCTTGTTAAAATGATCTAAAAACAAATAAATGGGAATTTGTTTTTGAGAGTGTATGGAATGAATTGTAAGGAAAAGGATTAGGGCCACTGGGGGAAAAAAGTTAACTGATTTTTAAATTTCAGTTTAGTATGGGAAAAAAAAGTCAGAATTCTGAGATTCAAGTCAGAATTAATCTCAGAATTCTGACTTTAATCTCAGAATTGTGGATCTTAATGTAGATGGGCACCATGAAGGAAGAGATGTGGAGCACTCAGCTTCACTGACAAAGATGTGAGTTGTTTGAGGTGGCCAGTGACACATTGGTGGGAAATGATGGAATTAGGCAACTTTTTACGTGCCCGAGGGGTCCCCTCATTAATGGAGGAGCAGAAGGTCATTAAAACAAGAGATCTAGTCTCTAAAACAGACATGGCTATGGCTTGATGCTAACATGTTTGTTAGCTGCCAGAATTCTGAGATTAAAGTCAGAATTCTGATATTAAAGTCAGAATTCTGAGATTAAAGTCAGAATTCTGATTTAAAAAAAGTCAGAATTCTGAGATTAAAGTCAGAATTCTGAGATTAAAGTCAGAATTCTGAGAAAAAAGTCAGAATTCTGAGATTAAAGTAGTCAGAATTCTGAGGAAAAAAAAGTCAGAATTCTGAGATTAAAGTAGTCAGAATTCTGAGGAAAAAAAAGTCAGAATTCTGATTTAAAAAAAGTCAGAATTCTGAGATTAAAGTCAGAATTCTGATTTAAAAAAAGTCAGAATTCTGAGATTAAAGTCAGAATTCTGAGAAAAAAGTCAGAATTCTGAGAAAAAAGTCAGAATTCTGACTTTTTTCCCCTATTAAACTGAAATTAAATTTATAAATCAGTTATCCTTTTTTTTTTTCCAGTGGCCCTAATCCTCTTCCGTAGTATTGAGCTTTAGTCATCCTAATAAAAAAAAATTCAACATGACTGTCTTTCTCTTCATTATGACTTTATATATTATCAGAGGAGTTCAGTTTATTCATATACTTCCAGAGATGGCAAAAGTACTCACTTTTACCGCCGAATCTGTCGATTCATCGCGTAGTGGTGCGTCAAATGCAACGTAGATTCCCATCCAATTAGATTGA
>JAGKQL010000049.1:267454-282902 GCA_018398635.1 Cyprinodon brontotheroides
GTGTTGTGAATTTGGCGCTATATAAATAAACTGAATTGAATTGAATTCAATTGATTGCTGCCTCTCTGTTCCAGAATACCTTCAATACCTCAGCATCCATATTAAAAAAAATGTGTAACATCCTCTACACCTGTAATGGTAAACAAAATCACCAATTGAATATAGATTTCATAAAAGGACAAAAAAACCCACAAAAATGTTTTATTCATAACAGAACTAAATCAACTAGACATTAGTGGTTGGTTCTGTTGAAGATCAAAGACAAATATGTGGTCACCTTATTATTCTTGAATCAGCAAAATCAAAGGTAAATGGTTTAGAGCATATCTTATAAACTAATTCGGGGCAGACAATAAGATCCAAAGATGATTCCTTTGCCCTCCTATAATGCTGAAACTGTCTATAAAGGGTAGTATAGCTAGATCCATGTCATGCAAGCAACACATTGTCATTATTAAACGCTGCAATCCGTAGAAGGTAGTGAAAAAGATTTCACTCAGCAGAAACATGTCACAGGCTCCCACAGCAATGTTTGTATTGTCAGTGATGTTTTTTTTTCCAATGATATGGATCCTAATCTTTCTCTCTAAAGCACTCCATGATCCTAAGGCCAGTTATGCATTGACCTTTCTTAAGTTGTATTTCAAAGAGCATAAATGAATGAATGACTTCTCATCTAAAGAAAGATTCTTTTAATCCTTGAGGAAATTACCTCAGCACAATTGTTTTGCATTTTCAACCCTGTTTAATCACTTAATATTTAGATATATTAAAAACAGTTATCTAAAAATTCCATTTGTGAGACTTAAGGTCGGAGCTGATTTAAAGTTACACACAAACATTATTTTATAATACAAGGATCTTGATGGCTGGAAAAATTTCAACAAAACCAAAACATAAATTTTAGCATATTTCACCCATTGCCAGTTATTCCTTCAAAACACAGTCACACTAGTTATATAAGAAATAAGCAGTTGTTTAGGGATATTTTATCATAATCATAAACTCTGTCCCTGAAGGTGAACCTCTACTTTTTCATGAGGCTTTGACATCAGAGGTTAGTGAGAGGTGAGTGTCTCTATCATGAGCATATAGAAGAGATTTTCACACATTTCTGCTTGCCCTGAGGGATATCAGGCCAAAGCATCTATACCATCAAAATGCTCCCTGTCCAGGACCGACCTTAATTCATCATCAACCCTTATAATGTCTGGAAGACATATGCTGCTAGAAGTATCATCTTTTATGGGTGTCATATATTGAGCTCACTATTTGTTTTTAGACACTATAACATTCCAGCAGGTTTTATTTTTGTTGTGTTTTATTTAGTTGATATATATATAGTTGATATATATATATATATATATATATATATATATATATATATATATATATATATATATTTGTTCTGTCTGTGTGTGTATAACAACAAACAGTACAAGAAAAATGAATACAACAGTCTATAGAGTTTTACAGAAAAGAAAGAATAAAAGGCTGCATTATTTTCATTTCTTTATTTTAGGGAAAGCCTGGTAAGGATACACAAAATATTGTTTTACTGGAGTTTTCATGTATTTCATATAAAAGATGTATTCAATTGCATCTTATTTTTAATCCAACAAGAGTGGTATTTCTAATTTTTCTTATGCTGTGGTTTCCGAAAAACAGTATTGTGGGTCTGCTTGCCTCTTTTGTAAATACATTTTTATTTTGTTATGTTATGAAGACTTCTGTTACGTTGTCGCCGCCATATTTGTCTTCCCCTTTTTATATTTTACCTCTTCACCTCTACTTCGCAGGTTGTGTCGCTACCCCATCCTCAGGCATCGGTAGCACGATCCAAGTACTCATCAGCTCATTTTCGCGCTAACAGAATAACTTCCGGTCGCCAAAAAATAATGTACTTGCGGTACTGAAAAAACTTTATTATATCCTAAATAATTCAAGAATACTAAACTACATCGTAAAAGACAATATTGAAGACTTTTCTGAAGAAATGATGCTTAAAATTTAAATCAAAACTGGAAATTGACGTACATTTTTCTCTCGGAATAAAAATCCAAAGTTTCGGGAATGTTCCCTTATCAATGAAAACTGCAGGTCACGAAAGGTAGAAGCAAATGAATCCATTGTGGAATCAGTACTGCTGGAGTGCATAGTTAAGTACAGAATAAATTAAATATTTAAACAAATTTAAATATAAACGCTGTGTGACGGATATTTGCGCATGCTCAGAGCAGTCAAAGCAACTATCACGGCGATTGAACTTTTTATGTATTTCTGTTTCTTATTTTTAGAAAAATGAACTGTTCTAAAATACAAAGATATACAAAAGAAACCCATGCCTCTTAAAAATACAAAAAGAATAAAAAAGTAAGTATTGCCTAACCGGAATTTACCCGAAGTTCCCGCATGAAATGTTAGCTGGATCGTGTTACCCATCGAGGCTTGCTGCCCCGTACCGTGCGGAAATTGACCGGCTGCCATGGCCCAGCGGAAAGACTCGCTTACCCCTCGGTTTCTGGGGGATCTGACTTTCAGTCCCATCCATTGGCGTTCCCCTGCCCAGTCCTTCAACTAACGGTTCATCTACCACCCGCAATCACCTCCTGTTCATGTAAGGAGACTCCTACCTGTTGATTGAGGCAGTTTGTTATACTAAGGTATATATATATATATATAGCAGCAGCAGTAGGTATATATATATATATATATATATATATATATATGCAGTGGTGCAGATAAGTAGATAGATAGATTGGATAGATAACAATATCAACAACCAATAATTCCATACCAGTAAGTGGCGATAATGCTACTACAATAAAGTTTGTAGCCAACCTACTAATAAACCAAAAGAAGAAGAAGAAGATTTAGGGGCAGCTTTGTCACAGCCAGTTTGACTTGTGGGTGTCTCTGGCGTGAACCAGCCAGAAGCCGTGTGCCAGCCAGTGCTTGTGTGTTTAGTGGCAAGTGCAGTTTCCCGCCTCTGTTTCGTTATCCATTTGGGGTTTCAGCTTAGTAGCTTGTGTCAAGTATTTTGTTGTGTTTAGCTTGGTGCATCTTTTACTAGATTGAGGCTAGAAAGAGGGTGGACGTAGGGCCAGAGTCTTCATTGATTGCATTACTGAGTATTTCCTTTGTTAGTTACATTATGTGTAGTGGGTGCTGTGCTCTCTGTTTTTTAGTAAGAATCCCCTTTTGTTTAAATCTGTAGTTAGGCACAATCGTCCTTTTGAGGATCTCTTTTATTTAACTTTGTTCTTTTCACAGCACCCTCACCCACCCTCCTTTTGTTTATTTATTGCTTGCACCTCTTGTTATCAAATAAATCATACTTTTATAAGAATTTAGCAGTTTTTTATGCCCAAAACTGGCATAATTAAGAATAAATACAGTAATACATTTCTCAATAAGCTTAATTTATTAGATACAGTAGTACATTAATGCTCAATAATCAATTGTATACTTAATCGAAAAAATTCCTTATTTATTTATTAATATGTGAATTCATTAAGTACATTTTTATTCATCATTTTATGTACTCATACATTCTTTGATTAATTCATTCATTAATCCTTTGTTAACTTATTTCTTTATGCTTTTATCCTTTTTATTACTTCAATGATTTCTACATTTATGTATGTACTACTGCCCTATTATGTAAATGAGGAGGAGTGGGGTCTTTAGCCTTAAACTTCTACCTATTGGTTGGTTAGATATTACTGCACTGCTCTTTTTTTTCATATTAGTATAGACACGCTTCCCAACCAGAACTATGGGGGCCGCCAGTTTTTGGCTTCGGCTAAGAACTTCCTTGAAGCGACAATCTGTGGCATGCAGGAGAATTGGTAATTTAACAGTTTGCGGTCTAAGCAATGGCTGAAGAAAGCAGCTCTGTATTGGGTCAAATAAAGTTTTATAAAAGTCACATTGTCTACACCTGCATGAGCTCCTCCCTACCCCATGTGAAAATAGCAGGGCACCTGGCACCGCTATTTTCTCACCTGTGCCATACCAGAGTCTTTCCTGCAGCAGCAGGTTATTACAGAATGAGAAAAATGAATCAGATCCACCTCCTTGCCCCATAGTGTAAAGCTAAGCCACAGATAAGATAAAAAAAGATAGAAAAAGGTCCAGTGTGGGGTGTGCAGCCACACTGCAAGCTCAACACACCACATTCCAACAAATTTAATGTCGGAAAATTCAGTTTGAATAGGAAAACCTTTAAAAAAAAAAAGGTAAATGAGGAAAAAGCAATGGTGAAGTACAAATACTTTGTCACTTAACTTAAGTACACTTTTTAGGTATCTATACTTTACTCCATTACTTATTCTTTTTCCTACTTCAGACTTCTACTCAATTTCGCACAAGTATCTGTACTTTCTATTCCTTACAATTTTTAAAACAGATGTTACTCGTTACTCTTGGCTTCGGGTTTAATGTTTATAAATATTTCCCCACATGTGCTCCATCCAATGCAGATCATTGGCCCCATGCACATCTAGTGAAAACTAGTGTGATTGATGAGTCATATAACGCAAACACCAATTGATTTGCTATTGGTCAAATTTGTGCTGACGCCAAAGGAAATCATCATCAGAAAGCAAGTATAGAAACCAAACTGCAAATATAAATTGTCTATGCCATGTTACAATGGCACAATTCAGAAAAAGGATGTCCAAATGTCTGAAAGGTCGGAAACAGGCGAAAGCGTATCGGGAGATGGGACCAACAAGACCTCCCTCATCCTTGGCCCTATCTCAAAGAATTTTTAGAAATAGTCGAAAAATTGACCATCTGGCTGTTTTTTTTAAGATTACTTTTATACTTTAACTAGTTTTGAAAATATTTCTTTCACTTTTACTTGAGCAAAGAGGTCAAGTTGAGTTTAAACCTGCCCAGTGTTTTAAACTGCAGCATCTATACTTCTACCAAGTAACAAATGTGTGTACTTGACACCACTGGTTAAAATGTGGAAACTGTGTTTTCTACTAGCTAAACTGGTGAGTGATCTTTGTTTTTACTCTGGAAACTTTCTGATAGACTACACTTCACATTTAATAGGCTGCACCTTGTCTGTGCTTAAAGAACACTACATACAATAGGGTTTTTGGTCAAGAAAAGTCAACATGTTGCATATCCACAATTTAAGTCAGAGCACTGCCAATGTCCTTTAGAACAGGCAAGATAACTTTGAACCAATCATGGAAGTCTCAAGACTAATCTTGAGCTGTGTTTTTCTTGGTCTTGGTTCTTCAAAAAAATGTATCAAAGCAGATTCTATACTTTACAGCTTTGTAAAAAAAAAAAAATCTATGTTAACGAAGGGCTGTGCATAGTACTATTGCCTTGCAACTGGAAGGTTTCGATTTCTATTCTTTCTGCATGGAGTTGGCATGTTCTCCTTGTCCATGCATGGGTTCTCTCCAGATACTCCGGTTTCCTCCCACAGTACAAAAACATGGCTGTTAGGCTAATTGGCTTCTCTAAATTTTCCTTAGGTGTGAGAGTATGTGCAATGTTGTGTGTATTTTGTGTGCCTCTGTGTTGCCCTGAGACAGACTGGTGGCCTGTCCAGGGTGTATCACGCCTCTCACCCATAGACTGCCGGAGATAGGCACCGGCACCACCACGACCCTGTCAGAATAAAAAGAAGATGGATGAATGGATATTAATCCTCCACTTGCCTACTCCCCCTCTCATGTGTGCTACATGGCTGTGAGTGGTGTGAGGAGACGCTAATAGGGCTCGAGGAAAACATTGTCATATTGCCTAGAAAGTGTAGAGTGGGGAGCCGTGCAGGACGCTGCCAGAAAGGCCTGGCATTAGATTTGCTTGTGGAAGGTTAACAGAACATAAACAAGACAAGATTGAGAAGAAAACTTCTAAAACCTGAGGAAATAAAATGGGACATCAGGACTTCAGTGAGAGAATGAATGGCAGGTAGAAGAAAGGGAAATTGAGGGATAGAAAAAAGCCATAAAAAGAAACGGACAGAAAAGCTTCTTCTGCAGCAGCCAGAGGAATTTTTCACGACTGTTTTTTAGAGATGCCAAGTGAGGAGAGTTAAACTGCATGTCCATAAGAACAAATAAATTGTATTCCCAATAAGTGGGTTTATTGTACATAATATACAATGATTGCATTTGAATGGAAAAGACATGCAAACCGGTTTGGTTTCACCCTATTTTATGGAGTTAATTGTTTTTGCTGCTGGCAACAAGGTAAGCAAGGTAGCTGGAGGTCCTACTACTTAATTTATTCATAATTGATCATAAAAAAAATATCATGACAAACCTTATTGTCCAATAACTTCACATACAAGTTGTTAGCTTCAAAAAGTTGTGAGTTCATATAGGACAAAAAATGAATCTGACACACCAAGGGATTTTCAAACACAGCTTCCTGCAGGAGGAGAAAGGCTGCCTGCTCAAATTTCAGCACCTTTCTGCCCCCCACCAGAACAGCAGAGTCTTTTATTAACAGAACATGACACAATGGGGTGGGTCCTATGACCCTAGAATGACCAACTGGCTGAGAGGCAGGTCATAAAGTTTATGACCCTGTAAATGCCTTCTGGCTGAAGGCAAGTCTAGAATGACCCTCCTGATTGAATCACAGGACAGAATGTAGCATCTTATTTCTTCAATGTTTCATATGCACACACATTAACTTTATAATCATCATTGAATAAACCTAATACAAGTATTTAAAAGTACTTCAAATAACATTAAAACCTTAGACAGATAAAAATAACAAAATTGTCTGATAGTGGACTAATGGTGGATTGGGGTATCCCTGGTTTAATCATAAAAATATTGTCATGGTTTTGGTTCTGTTTCTTTGACATTTCATTGGATTTATTTCCATTTTGTGTTATTCTATTCATTTTTGATCGTTTCTGAGTTCTTAGGTATTTTTTGCGTGCCTTCTGTTGCCCTCCTGTGTCAGTCTCTTTCTCCTAGCTCCCTTCTAGACTCCTCTGTTCACACCTGCTCCCAATCGACCAATTAGCCTGGTCTTTGTTTGTCTCTCCCAGACATGCATCTCCTGCTCAGTCACTGTTGCTGGTTTGTCATCATTTCTTTGCCCTTCTAGTGAGTATTCCTGGTTTTCAGTTTTTGTGGATTTAAGTTTTTGGATTTTTGCTCCTGTTGCCTACTTTTAAATTAAATCTGCAAGAAACTCCTCTCAACCCTCCACCTTATGCTTATTTATGAGGCACACACACAGACAGTTTGTGCTGACTGCTTATTTTACACATTTAATTTGATTTTCACCTGTTATGAGGACCATGCTCTCTCTTATTTTTTTTGTTACTCAATGCTTCATCAGTCTTTGTGGTAATTAATTTGATGGAGAGATTGTGGAATCATGTGTGAGACCTATTTCCTAAAGGCTAAGGGTTTGGAGCATGTTTAAATACCCCCCACCCCATGGCTTGTGCACACCCCCAAATGCATATATGTAAGGGAAACACACTATAACCCTCAAAGCGGAACTGATATTCCAGCTTTTTAAGCCCGTCTGCCTCTTTAGTAGCGCCAATTAAGGTTTCCCCGCTCAAAAACAGTAGTTTTACAAAACGAAACCTTGAAAAAGAGTTTGTCACACTGTGATTGAAGAACTGAAACGGTGCTGTGTCAAGTTGTGTGATGTCATGTGGCTCACTGTGGCAGAAATATGGCTGGGAGGGAAACTATTTCCATGCTGCATGAGAGGAGCAGCCAGCCACAGTCTCAAACCTAAATGGCATTTGTGAGTAATATGCTTTCCTTTACTGCAAATGCAAGCAGTGCAATACAGCTAAGTAATATCTTTCTGCAGAGCAATACAGGCTGTCAGCATTATATGGATGAGTTGATGTCTGTGGTGTGTGTTTGTGTGTGTGTTTTGGAGGGGGTAGATGCTGGTGTCTGTGCATGCTTGTCAGATCAATTTAGATATGGCGTATAGTGGTCGGAATGAACTGTTCAGAGAAGGAGGGACAGTATTCCGTTAGATATGGATCATTAGTGTTTGAGACCAGTCGCATGGTTGGCTGTCCCTGAGCCATTCCAAAGGGATTGAAAAAAAAAAGGCCCAGAAGAAACTAATGCACACAAATTTGCCTTTGTGGCAGTTAAGTACTTGCAGGATAAACCTATACATTAAAGTAACATTCCAGGATATTAAGCTTTAGGCCTCCTGTTTGCAGCTCAGTATGGGAGGAAAGGAAACATTATTTACATTTCTAATGTCTCCAAAACATGTATGGGAGGTAGGGTGTGGATTTCCATCAGTGAAATGGAAAGCTCAATTGAGTCTAGATTTGGAAGCCGCTTGAAAATCAAGCATCAGCAAAACGCTTCTAACCGAAAGTTTCTGTTTGGCTGTGACTCCATCCCTGGAGAGAAATATCAGCCGTGCTGCTGCCATCAACACCTTTTGTTTATAAATATTCAAGATCGGCCTGTTTTTTCCGTTTTTAGTCCTGTTTCTCTGACTGATGTGCTCTCTTCATCCTCTGACATGGGAGCTGGCTCGGAGCTCGTCTGCCTGGCTGTGTGTTTCCTGGTCAGGGCGCCTTTTATAGTTGCCTTTTGTATCTATGCTTCTTTTTCTATGTCTGCTTCTGTCTCCTTGAACCCCAGTGAATCCTCAGCAGATGGTACGCCACACTCGAGCCTGGTTCTGCTGGAGGTTTCTTCCCAGTTCAAAGGGAGTTTTCCTCTCCACTGCTTATTTAGATGCAGAAGGATTTGCCTTCGAGTAAGTCAATGAGTTGATGCTATCAACTGGTTTTTTCTAAGATAGAAAACTTTGAATGCATTTGACTGGATGATCTGGTTGAATTGTAAAAGTGCCTTGAGATGACTTGTGTTGTAAATTTGTGCTATAAACAAACTGAACTGAACTGAATCAAGGTGGCCTATTGTAATTCTGAGGTGCCAATAAGAATCTAGTGGCTAATGTTTTAACTTGTATTGGTTTTGTCTGATATTGTCTTTTAAAAAGCTGAAGAAACCTCAATCAAAATATGTTTGCTAGATATCTGGCCTTCATGTTTCTGATCAGTCTGTCACTGCTTAGGGCCAATCAAGCCCTGAACCTGCAGACTCCAATCAAGACTGGATTTTGGTGCATCTGAGTAGCACATAAATGTAGAAATGTTTAACAAGGCCTGAAACATCACTGAGGATTTAAAACGTAACAACTGTGCATGAAGATGTTGAAGAAACATGGGTTATATCTGGTTGTTATTAGTATTAACTCTCCTTAAAATCTGAAAAGGTAACATATTGTTTTCTTTATTTGTTCAGATAAACTTTTCTTTTTTTGGAGGGTTGTAATTTTTTTTCTCCAAGTCATTCTTTCTGATCCAGATAGGATGATTGTTCTTGTTTGTGTTATCTCAGTCTGACTAATCGGAGGCTGACTGCAGGGATAAGCCTGCCAGTTGGCTGCTTACTTCAGGTGACGCTCTTCTCCCCTCTGAATACTTGCATATTGATTTCTTCAAAAAAAAGCAATGAAAATTAGAAATCTGCTGTCTGAAACATTTGATGTTATAATTTTATAGAAGTTATTTCTTTATAATCAAGCATTACAAAGTTATGCTAACAAAAGCATTGTCATTGGATTGTCATCATTGTGCAACTAAGGCCTGTTTTCCATTTTAAAAACCTGTTTTCACTTGTTGGCCTTCAATCCTAACAATTGACTTTCCTTCATTTTTAATATAATTTTGTTCTACATTGGCCATGTGAATCAATAGTTTATTCTATCATATTTATTTATCAGTTATTTGATTACTAGGTGCTCTTATCCAGGACTTTATTTTAGTTCTAGCTGGTGTCAAACCACTTTGTAATAGCAAATCTGGTAATAATATTTTGCTATATTTTGCATCTATTTTTATGGTTTTCTGTAGATGCATTAAATAATTGTCTAAAAGAAACAAATTTTTTTTGTCATCTTTTTAAGTTTAAGGCAAATGATTAAGCCTGGCCGGCCCGTACACAGGACCAGGGGCTTGATCTAGAAAAAATATTTATGGTAAGTGTATGTAGGGGGCAGGAATTTTTGAGGGGTGGCAACATATGGCATTTGTTTACACTGAATTTAATCACAGTTATCACAGTTTGGTGAGAATATTATGTACAGTAAGTGTTTCATGTGAAACAGTTCATATTAGTAATACATCTGTACAATGTGATCTCACTTAGGCTTATTTTATGAGAAGACCCCCTATTGATATAAAAAATGCATATTGATCGATATGAATAAGTACCTCAAACTGTCTGAAACCATATTTAATGTGCAGCTCTGCCAGGACTTATAAAGAGATTGCTAAATGATCAAGATTTTAATTATTTACATGTACACTGGCCTCCAATTAAATGATTATTGAGTCAACTTACTCAGTCAGTAACAGAATTGTCAGAAAGAGTTAGTAGCAGTATATTCACTTATTTTTCTTCTATAAATACTCTGACAAAGTGTTACACTATAGTGACCAGTTCAGTGACCATCATGAATATAACAAATGGGAGTAAATGCCATATTCAGTTTATGTTTCCATCTTTTGTAACCCGAAGTTTTAAAAAAATGCACTCCAGAAGTACTCTGGCCCCTCAGCATTTTTTTTCTCAATTGTTAGAACTAATGTTGGGAAATTGCCCAGAACTGAAAATATATATATATTTTCCGAAGTTATTCCTTGGAGGAGAGCCGCACCGGGGCCTACACAGCTCATCACTCCTGCAGCTGTGAGCGGGCTGGAGATACATAAAAAGCTGGCCAAGCGCTATCAGACCGGAGCCACTGGTTCTCTACACATTTTCCAGATGACTGTGGTTTGTTTTTGGTCCGACTTGCCATAACCGAAATACTGCCAGTAGGACTGCCGTAACTGGCTGGAACCCTTCTTTGAAACACTTTCCTCCTCGGCCTCCTTGGCGTTGCAGCTTCATGTGCTCTTGTAAGTTGTGGTTTCTGAGAGAGGCGTGGGCGCTTTGGTGACGGCGTGCCTGGGTCCGCGATTGTGATTGGTTGGGAGTGAAAGCAGTGACTAGCATAAACCCACATGCTAGGCTACAATGAGAAGGAAGGAAAAACTGGGCGCTTTTTATCGAACTTTTTATCAACCTCTTTTTTTCTATTGGCGCACGCCTACGTCTATCGACGATATATATCAGTGGGTATTGAATTATCGCCTTCAGCCCCTAATCACACGTATTGCCAGTACTGGAGATAGAAGAATGATAAATACTCATTTCTAGAGGGGCATTATAACAGGAAAGGTATTAAGGTGAGACACAGGTGCTGAGTCTCGCAGATGTGTGAGATTGACTGTCAGAGAGGGCAGCTTTGCAGCATTTTGCACAAGAAGAAACTATAGAAAGAAAAAGTTCCCCATCAGAGATCTATGCGGACTGAGCTGGGACTAAAGTGAGCAAGCATAACTACACAGTAGAAATAAATGGGTCAAGGCACCCGAACAAGGTACTGGACATCTATGTAATGTTTACTCTGAACACACATTTTCACCCCATTTGTTCCTCAGTAACTTGACATACAGCAGTTAAGGCAACATGAAAGGGAAATTTCATGCATGTAAATATGCTGCAGATAGAGCTGTATATGGAGGACCAACTCTGCCATATTTATAAATAAATACATACATAAATAAATGCTCAATAAATAAATAAGCATGTTACAATTAATTGCCACCAAAACTATTCAATCAACAAATAAATGTAATTGGGAAATTATATTATAGGGCAGGCAGAAATAAATAGCGGCGAAGAAATAACTAGGTAAAAAAATACAAAGGAAGAATAAAACAGACAAAAATATGATAACATGCACATAAATAAATACTTAAAAATATAAGTAATTAAAAAATAAAGTTGAAGATAATATAATGACAAAAAATATAATATAAGGTAAATATTTACAAAGGCAAATAAATAAAGAAGCCAATTAAAAGAGTTATATACCTTTATGACTAGCTGTATAATTTAATTTCTAATTACATTTATTTGTTGTTTGTATTTTTGGCGTAATTAATTGTGTATGCTTATTTATTTATTGAGCATTTATTTATTTCTGTATTTATTTTTGCAATATGGCAGATGTTGGTCGCTACCATATACAGCTGTCATCAACAAACAGGCGGGTTCTGTATGTTACATCAAAATTTCCATAACAAATCTGAAAAGAAGCAAATATAAAATATACATTTTGCTTGTGAGTAGGTTCATACGGGTCATTTCTGGATAGTTTCATACTATATATACAAAAAAGAAACAACAACACTGCTTCATATTAAGCAGGATTCACACCAGTATCACATTTTTAACTTCTTTAACACTTTTGGTTTTATTAAAGGAAATATCAGATTTTTCTCAGGTGCCAAACAAAATGTAGCAGCTCTGTAAAGGCTCACCCCAGAGATCAGAACATAAAGTTAACATGACTATAAATGAAGCTGAATGCAGTGATTTCCATGTTGCTCAGCAAAACGCTTCACTAATGTATTTAGATCCAATGCCTTTTGTGCTGCTTTTGATCCTGAGTAAAACCAAACTTGATCGTCTCTTTTCTGTCATAGTTGACTGCAAATATGTCTTAATGAGGCTGAAACGTCAGGCCTAACTAACATCATAGATAGAGAAATAACATTCTGCAACCTGATTTTATCATCTCAAAATCAGCCATTGCAGCCATGCTAGCAACATTGTGCTTTCATTATGATTTCATTTCTCTATAGATAAAGTTAATCAGTGTTTACCTGTTTCATCCTGTGTCTCCTCCTCTCCCATCACCCCTGGCTCCCCTCAGCCGCTTTGCCCCATTCGGGTTTTCAAAACAAATCAGTCTCAGTCGCTCTCGCGTCATCCCGTGCTGCATTCACTGCAGTCAGACATTAGAAATTAGCGGTCGTAATTCTCAAATTATCCATAATTTTTAAGCCTCGCCACCCCTACCGCCAACTGGGGTGGCAGCAGGGGTGGAAAGGGTGTCATTTAGGGTGGCATTTGCCACCCCATGCCACCCCAGTAGATTCATACCTATGTACAGGACCCCAACTGACACCTGCTCATGTTTATCTATTTATAGAAATGGCCAAAACACAGTCACACAGTGTTTTATCCACACGCTTCAAATGGGGCTTTACAATTTCATATTTCATTTTATTTTTCCACAAATGCTTTTTTGTGTTATAACTGTGTGTAAACAAATATAATGAGATTTAAAATTAGTAGTACAAATGTAAGCAGGCGTATAGCTACTCATTTTAGCCCCACCCCATTTATGGACTGGCCATCATTGGAAACTAGAGGCTCAGGTATTTCCAAGGAGGGGTCAGAGGTCATTAGCGACCATTTCAGATGTGTAACTGGCATGCGTAAATATAAGCTTGCCTGCTATTCTTATTTTCTATTCAGTTTGGTGATTTTATTGCCTAAATTTCTGAGGACAACGGCTAAGGCTTGGGAGCAAAGGCTTGCTTTATGCATAGAAGGTCGTCTAATAATGGAAATCAGCATATTTGTCTGGCCAAATTCCCCTTTATGAGTAAAAATGCTATTCTCTATTCTCCCACTCTCACAATTTAGCTTGACTTACAGTCAAGATGTGGATCTATAAAGCCTGAGGTTCATCCAGAGTTTCAAACAGGGTTTCATGGTGTTTTGCAGTGTTTATTTCAGAAAAAAAATTAGCGAGGCTAAATATTTTTCATTTTTTTCTTTGTTTAATCACCAAAAAATCAGACATGGTAACATTTAAAATAGCGGTTTCACCTGAAAAATATTCCTCAATGCCTTTTTGTCACACAAATACAAACAATTGTATTTATTTATAGTTTGGGAGCTGATCTTGCTTTAATTCACATATGGAATTTCAGGCAGAATTTGCTTGTAAGAACCTCTGAGCTTAAGGTTACAGTATGAGACTAGAAAAATAAAAACAAAAAACAAAACAGTGCCATGAAGTGAATCTAACTAAATAAAAAAAAAACTGACATCTTTTCTCAGGCAGTAGCACTTTTTTGAAATCTAACTTAAACCGACAAAAACAAAACAATGATGCCAAATGCAGCTCGTAAAAAGCCTACATGACTATAGAATGTGATTAACTCTGATTCAGGGACTGTACAGAGAACTGCAAAATGCTTTTTCTACATTGTGAACAGTAAAGCAGCAATTCCTAATTAAGCAGCCAATTCTGTAAACTAACAGCAGTAGCATGTATAAAATATGAGTCTGTTGACAGTCTAGGAAAGTCTAATAAAAATTAGATAAAGGGTTATGCTTTAAAATAGTAATCATATGCATTAAAATCAGTAAATCACAGCATTATTCAACAGTGCTTCCTTATGCAAAAAATAAAAGGTGAGTATCTGGATCCTGGATGAAGGCATCTTGGACATAAAAAACATATCGAGATAAGGCACCCAAATTTAAACCTTTAAAGCCAAGTGTATCGTATTTGATACATGAGTTTTTAAGACCTCTGTATTATCAGTGTAATATTTCTCACCTTTAAAACCCTGACTCACAGAATCAGACGTGTGTAGTGAACAAAAAATCTATAACAGATTCTACAGAAATGCCTAATGTATCATGAATGATGCAAAAATGATCTAATTTACTTTATACAAATGTATGCTATTATTATTTTTTTTTCATTTATCAGAAAGTTCAATTTACGATGTGAAAAAATAAGAATGTTATTTTATAGCCAAGGTTTTAAAGGGTTAAATCTTACAGATGTTTTGTTATATTCAGGTCTGGGAACTGGGAAGGGACTGGGATATACTGGTATGACTGCATCAATCCCTTTTTTGTTTTAAGTTGTGGTTTTGAAAGGTCCATGATAATGTATGTTTTATACTTAAAAAGTATTCATCAAAGTGAAAATGTATTACAGTACGAGATTATTGATTGTCATTGTATTAGACTTGAACAGACTTAAACATGAGCTGGTTTACATCCTACACATTTTCCTTAATAATAGATTAAAAGGAAGTGTTTTTGGTTTAGGTGAAGACTTCCATGCACTCATATGTTTCTGCTCCCCACACTCCTCCTTTTTTTTTTTTTTTTTTTTTTATAAAAGCAGCCATAATTCTTTTCTTTTTTTTTGTCTTGCTTTCTGCCTGGGGTATTTTTGTAATCTTTGATACAAAAAAAGCTCCTGGTTTTTCAGAATGCAAAGCTTTGTAATTTGTCTCTACGTGTTTTAAAAGAATTTCAGTGGTTTATCTATGTTCTTTGTACACCCCTCTGCTATTGGCTGCTAGACTTCCTCACCAACAGACCTCAGTCGGTCCGGGTCGGACAGAACGCCTCTGAAATCATCAGTCTAAGCCCCTCCCCTCAGGGCTGCGTCCTGAGCCCCCTGCCGTTCACCCTGATGACACACGACTGCGTCCCCAGGTTCACCACCGATC
>JAGKQL010000049.1:297747-322966 GCA_018398635.1 Cyprinodon brontotheroides
AAGCGAACTGTAAAATCTTTTTTACTTTTTATCTCTATACCATCACTTGAGTTATGTTATCGCGGTTTAGCGCGACAAGCAAAGGAAAAAAACATCAAAGCTCATAGCTATGCTTTCAAAAAAGAGCTGCAGAACAATCGCTTGTTAAAGGAAATGTCATATTCAAAATTACAACTTCTTAGTCAAAACACATGTAAACTTAATATTTTCCAGAACGCTTGTCGTGAAAAACGGAGACGAAATAAATGTGATCGACCACACTAATGCATGAAAACGCTGCAAAATGTAATAAGGCAGGCCTGTAAGTGGCGCTTGTGGTGCCAAAGCAAAATAGGCGCATTTAAATGCTGGGCATGACTAATATTTATATTACGGAATAGTTGTGTTCCAGAGTTTTATGGGCCCCCAGGAACTTGGGGTGCTGAGGCAGCTGCCTAGTATTGACTAATGGTGAATCCCTTCCTGATCTTCCAACTCTCTTTTAACTGGATGGACTTTTCTAGAATATTCACTTACTAATCACTGCTGGGAAGGATTTTTGAAATTCATAACCACCCATTCATGTTAGAAAATCATCGCTCAAGTTACGCGGTAAGAAACAGCCGAAGTTAGAGTTTAAAGATGGAAACGCCGAATGGTGTGTTTCTAATAATATGAAGGCTGTAAGGATAAAAAAGGAGCATGTACAGACCCCAACCGCTATGCATTTTATATAGAGGGTTGGTATGGGTGAAAATATTTGTGCTTTAATAGGTAAATGGAGCACTTGACTTCGCAGGATGTCATATTTAAAATCAAACAGAAATTATTTGAACCTTAACATAAACTAATTCTGATTATTTCATCTATCCAGAAATATTACATTTGAAAGCTCATGCATAATGTGCTTACCATGATCAAATCCATGTTATCATGGTTTCACAAACATCACTTAAAGCTTTTAGTGATTGCTCTTCTGCTTGATATCCTAAAATAACCAAAATCCCAGTTGAGGTTTGTGCAGTAAAATCAATGCTTAGTTCCTCTCCATGGTTCTTAAACATTTTTAATTGTGAGCTAAATAGAGTTTTGTTGTGCCCCTAGTATCCACAGCAAAAAAAATGTAATTGATTTTCATTGTATTTCTGATGAACATCGTTTAATTTTTCTAGAAATGGATGCCATGAAGCCAGATGGGAATTACAGTTAAAGAAAAGCAAATGTAAGAAAGTTGGACCATTTGATATGCTAACCTTTGCTGAAACCACACAATCAACTGAAACTAGATTCACCATTTGCATGTTATAAAGCAATTCCTGTACCAGTGAGAAAATTAATTGTCATTGGGTTACTTTTCTCAAAACATTATCAGACAATTCAGTTTATTTCTATAGCGCCAATGTCAACACATGTCATCACTGGGCACTCCAGTTCAACCAGATCATCCAGCGTCAAATTGGATTCAGAACCTTTCTATCAAAGGAAAACTTTCAGCTGATTGCATCGCATCATTGGACTCCAAATGCAATCCCTCACACTAAGCATGCTTTGTAGCGTAATATTGGAGAGGAAAAACTCCCTTTTTAACAGGAAGAAGAACCTCCAGCAGAACCACAGGATCAGTGGTTCCAGCGGCCATCTCGCTGAGTGAGACACCACTGGGGTTCAAGGAGCACAGAAGCAGACATAGAAAACAGAAGCATAGATACATTAGGCAACTGGTCTACAGTTGCCACAGGCGGCCCGGCCCAGGAAACACACAGCCAGGCAGACGCAGCCTCCCAAGCCAGCTCCCATGTCAGGAGGATGAAGCAGGAGCCACATCCAGTTAGTCACAGTCAGCAGGAAACAGGACTACACTGGAAAACAGGCCAAGCTCCAACATCTGTTGTTTCAACAAAGGTGTTCCTTGGCAGCAGCACAGCTGATAGCTTTCCAGTCATGGAGCCATAACCAGACGTGAACAGACCAGATGAAGCTACCAAACAGCTCCTGTATGGCAGTGAAAAGCTAATCATATCCAGGGCTGCAACTAACGATCAATTTACTAATTTATTCATCTGTCAATTATTTTTTTGATTAATAACTGGATATCAAAAGGTGCATAAAACTAGTTTCGTGAGACCATCCTGATCTTTGCGAGGCTTTCAAGGTTTTCTTCACTCGCTAATCAGTCTGGAGACTCTCACGTTTGAAGAAAATGTGGAGCCGTTCCACCAAAGCGAACGTCCAATCAGCGCGTTGGCTTTGGGGCGGGTTGAGGGTGGCCCTAAGCGAGGAAGCGCTGACAGTTCAACCTAAAAAGAACATGGCGCTTCAGCCCGATGAAACTAAGCGTTAAGCGTGGCTATCGAGCTAAAGCTTTTATGGGAATTACAGAGTATTTCTTCACTGAAAGAAGAGCAAAACACTGCTCTGGAGGCTTTTCTCCAGAGGAAAAGAATGTTTTGCTCTTCTCCCCACTGGTTTCGCAAGAGTAGCTGCTGGCTTGTGGTTGTGTTTTTCAGGTGGTCGCTCTGTTAGGTACATCGCATAATGCCGTTGATCTGATTGGTTTTATTTGGCCCGTCTATCACCAACATAGGCCAAATCCCAGCTAACCAGTATTTAAGCCCCTTCCCAAAATTACTTCAGCGGAAGGTTTCCAGATGGATACTCTCGGAACAAATCCATCTGGGGAATCAAATTAGCATTAAAGAAGGTTTATTACAGAATGAAGGCGAAACAAATTTACACTGGATGAATTCTGGATAGAGCATTTTGAGTTTTTGCAAGATGTTTTTATATATTTTTTGCAGTTTTGGTATAATTACTGCTCTAAGTGGGTCGCTCTGTCAGCTAATCACATGTGTTAGAGTCTCTATACTCAAGTTACTATTAATCAGTGACTAAAGTGGTTGACTATTATTACATTAATCGATTAAACGTGATTAGTCAAGTTAGTTGTTTCCGCCCTACTCACAATTATAACATCACTTTCAGCAAGGTACGTTAACGATTCAAAAGTGGCTTCTACGCTAATTAGAAACACTTTGAAGTGTTTTAGACTTTGTTTTACACTTTTACAACAAATAATTTAGACAAGCCAATTAACCTACCAGTCATGCTTTTGGATTGTGGGAGGAAGCCGGAGTACCCAGAGAGAACCCACGCATGTTCAGGGAGAACATGCAGTCTCCATGCAGAAACACCCCGAACCCGGAACCTTCTGGCTGCAAGGAAGCAGTGCTAACCACTGCAGCCAACTTTACAAATGTATTATCAAATATCTTGCAGTGGATTTCACAGTGCCCCCTGCTGTTAAAGCGGAACAACTGAAGGACATTTTATCCCTTTACTCTTCCTAACCTTTGTCCTTTGCACCTGCTGTGTGTTAAATCTGTTTCCAGCATAGCGCTAATCTAGGTAATCATGAATAGCTCAATTATTGTTTAGTCTGAACAACACTTGAACAATACACACACACAATGTGATTTGTTTTTGCTGCAGTGGGAGAAAAAAGTAAAAATCGGTAAAGTTGTTGCTGAGAAACATTGTACGTATTCTGCCACCTGTAATTGTAGAAATATAGGCTAAGTGTTTCACCCAGTAAATAAAAACTTTAATTGAGGATAATTGAACTTTTTTTTTGTATTTTTGCAGTGCTGTTACTTTGGCTTGAAGTAGAACAGTTACTTATTCCAGCTCTTCCAACAGACCTCTTACTTCTGCCTGTATGGGCCCAGCTGGCGACTCCAAGTTGTCATAGAAACCCACAGAGTATTGTGAGGAAAGTCTAAAGAAAAACACTGTTGAAGGCCCCTTTTCTCTTCCTCATTCACTTCTCATCCTGTTTTGCTCCATCATCAACCTGCTTTCTTCAGTTTAGACCCTCATCAGTCCACATTTATATAACTAAAATGTATAATTCATTTTTGCCATTTTATGTGAGCAGGTTTGTTTCAGTATTTTTAATTGCATTTACTAAAATTTATTCGACTTAATTAGTTAAACTTATTGTTAAACTAACTTTTCTCATTTGTTCTATCCTGGCTTGTGATTAAGGCCCAATTGTTGCTGAAATAGTAATTAATTAATTAAATAATTGTGACATAAAAACCTTTTCCCCGGCAACTGCTAAAGTAAGGGCTGCTAATTATATCACTTTGCTAAATTCACACGAAGAACGACTTGGACTGGACTAATTGCCTGCTTCTTAAATACTACACATTTCCACCCAGTAATGAACATTACTGCTTACATCCTTACATCTTGCAGCTCTACCTAAGATGATCTTTTAACTGAGAAACACTTTAAGGTTAAGACCCTTCGTTTGCTAGTAGTTAGACTTCTTTCTTTAGCTTTGCAGCTTAGATTATTAACATTGGATATAAACTTAAATTGCTGCTCTAACAGAAGCGTTCAGAACAACCCAAAGTCCAATTACTAAACTCTCAGTAGGTTGGCTTAATAACTTGTAATACCAACTTTGGTCTATAAACATATCTGCAATATTGTTTTCTACTATAAACTACAATTGTTAACAATTGTCTTTTTCTAATTTTAACTATAATCAAACATTACATTTTCCAACTTACTAATTATTCAAGTCTTTTGCTTTTAGGTTCATTTCTTAAAGTGTATTTTTACCATTTCTGTAATTTCCTAAAGTAAAGACATTTTATACCACGCCTAAATTCTACTGTCTGCATGTAGGTTTGCAGGCCTTTGTTTGAACCTCATTCATAAAAATCATCCTGTTGCTCTGAATGGAACAGGCTTCATTCAATGATGCTTAATTAGCTCTGATTCTTAAGTTTGTAGCACACAGACGAAGACAAGATCTTCTGAATAAATATTTAATTAGAAAACACACTGATTTATTAGTGTAGTACAAGCAGAACATTATTAAAAAACAAAGGGGTGAATTTTTTAAATAAAAAGATACATAAGTTTGACTGCGCTCGCATCCTGGTAGCCTGCCTGCCTTTTTTTCGCTATGGCACCCCAGTGACACTTGTTGCCATGGATACAATTCAACACTAAAATAAATTGACAGCCTATTCAAGTCACCTGCTCAACACGACGGTGGCGGTTTCTCAATGATGTGTCTTTAATTACAAGGTAGTAAATACAATGAGTAGCCAGCTGCAACTTCTGAGTTAACGAGTATCACACCTGCTGGACCTGCAACTGAAAAATTGGTAATATTTAAAAGAAATATACACATTTTGATTTGTTCAGTTAGTTTTTACCACCTGTTCAACAAATATCTGATTCCGGGGGATATTCTTTTATAGGAGAAAGTTACTGTGTAAAATTATTGTTAAAGCTCCTATATTATGATACAATTTGAAAGTAAATATTGTTAACATTGAGGCCCCAGAGCATGTTTTTGTTATTCGTGTAGCAAAATTCCTCTCAGGTTAGGCAGGTGGAAGTTAATAATTTTTCCAGATTATAAACTGCTACTTTTCTCCCATGATGGGCTACTGTATAAAACCTCGAACTTAATGCTTCTCCAGACATTTTGAATTGAAAAAGCTTCCTGGATGGGAAATGAAACATCTTCAAACTTGGAAACACAGTCCACTGGATTGTTTTTAATGTTCTATTTTTGGATTTCCTCCAATGCGTTGAACCATGCAGGTTATACGAAGGTGCAGCTCATCTGTGCATTTTTCCTAACTGTTAAGGGGCAGTAACCTGAGCTCCGCCAGATGGATTTGCTCCGCATATCCATCTAGAAACCTTCCGTAGAAGTAATTTTGGGAAGGGGCGAAAATACTGGTTAGCTGATTGGCCTATGTTGGTGATAGACGGGCCAAATAAACCAATCAGATCAACGAAGCATATGACGTACTAACAGAGCGACGACGAAGAGGAGCCAATTGATAGATCAAACTCTTGCTGAAACCAGTCGGGAGAAGAGCAAAAACATCTTTTCCTCTGAGAAAAGCTTCCAGAGCAGTGTTTTGCTCTTCTTTTCAGTGAAGAAATACTCTGTAATTCCCATAAAAACTTGCTCGATAGCCACGCATTAACGCTAGTTTCATCGGGGCTGAAGCCGCCATGTTCTTTAGACTGAACTGTCGCTGGGCTTCTCGTTAAGGCGTCACACCTCAACCCTGCTTCAAAGCCAACGCCGCCTGATTGGACTTTAAGTTTGGGTGAACGGCTCCAAATTTTCTTTAACGGAGAGTCTCCAGACTGATCTGCGAGTGAAACCTTGAAAGCGCGTGAGATCAGGATGGTCTCACGAGGCTAAAGGGGCAGGAGTTAAAGTTGGAAATTAAAGGACAAGGGGCTAATTTTAGTTTAGCACAAGCACATGATAGCAGAAAGCATGACTGTAGAAAAATGTCCCGAATTCACACATTTTGATGTTAATTTGCTGCATGAAGAAACTGGCTTCAACTCCTGCAGAGCGCATATAAAGAGTATATAAAAATATATAGATATATAGTATATATAAAGAGCCGACGAAGCTCCAGCTTTCATTAGAAGCTCTAACTTTTGTATTTCTGCTTCTTTTTCTATGTCTGCTTCTGTCTCCTTGAACCCCAGTGGGCGGGCCTCAGCAGATGGCAGCTCACACTGAACCTGGTTCTGCTGGAGGTTTCTTCCTGTTCAAAGGGAGTTTTTCCTCTCCACTGTCGCTACAAGCATGCTTTTGTGTGAGGATGGGATTGCTGAAGAGTCAATGAGTCGATGCAATCAACTGGTTTTTCTTAGATAGAAAAGAATCTGACTGGATGATCTGGTTGAACTGTAAAGTCCCTTGAGATGACATGTGTTTTAAATTAGCGCTATAGAAATAAACTGAATTGAATTGAATTGACTGCTGTGAGCCAACAAGCTAGCATAACCTCGGGATCTAGCATTCCGCTTCTTCCTACTAGGATAAACTAGGATAGATATCAGTGGCTTATATAAGTTTCCAGTTAAAAAAAATATATATATATAGTGGATGCAGCTCATAGTGATGTGTGTTGTAATGTCTGGGAAATACGGTACTGTACATTAGATGAAAGGCATAAGTTTAGCGATGGGCTGCTACAGACCGCTCTGTAGAGCTTATTTCCCGTTATGACATCATAAGGGGAAGGCAAAGCTTTTCAATCAGAGCATTTTGACTTCATTCATTTATACTCATTAGTTAAGTAGTAGAAAGGCAATAATAGAGAGGAAAGGGTATTTCAGGACACATGACTGTTATAAAATCTTTAGAATGTGAGTTTCTCTGCTTTTATTATTATTTATACAAAACCGGTACAGGTCTATCTTCCATTATTTCAGAAAAATATGCCTGGTAATGTGTGAAAACACCTACCATTTACCTGTCACCTCAGCAACTTCAGTCTAGGGCGTAGCTGGCGTCCCAGTGCAGGTCTGAATCATAACTAAGCAATGCTAAATTCCCCTCCTTATTAAGGACAGCTACCATAAACTACTTGGTTTCTTCAATGTGCAATGATGTTGCACTTTTGCTTTTCTGTCTGCTGTATTCTAGACTTGCTGTAACAAGAAACGTATCAGTATTTTTCAGAAACTCCACCGATAAACACAGATGGAAGGAGAAGAATCGAATAGCTATTGGCTGGCTGCCCTTTGCATTGATCCCCTTCCTCTGCACGCTTGTGTGTCTGTGCTTATGGCTGACATTTTCTTAGACATAATTGGCATCAAGAATACCAGACTGGTGGGATCATGTCTGTGTATATCGGGCACCTTATTATTTATCACTGGATGCATTTCTTAATCCTTGAGACACATCATCTGCATTTACCTTTGGTAAAGAGAAAAGTCCCTTAATAAGTAAACAGAGCCCTCCTGGGTGCAATTCTATGTTTGTATAAATCCAGCTGGTTTGAGTCAGACTAAGAAGGCAGTTAGAGCACATTAGTGCCTCTAGTGACTAACGGGACAGTAGTAGTAGGCAGTAGTAGCCAACAAACTGCATTATGGAGACTAATGGAGAAAGACGAAATGTCGTAGAAATAACTTATGGTAGAAGATGTTCTAATCTGATTATTTATACCTTGTAGGGCTGAAACAATTAATCAGATTAATCGTAATTAATCGATTATTGAAATAATCTTCAGCTATGCAACTTTTTTGAGTTAATTAATGTGTTCCATAACGTTTTGGATGATTAAATGAGTCATTTCCGGTTGAACAAAGGTATTCTCGGCCGCCCTGGTGGTCTGCAGGGGAAATACGCACTTGCAATTGCAGGAGCACCGACCCGCACCCACAGGCTCAGAAGTCTCGCCGAGTCGGTCTTGTTTTGCGGCGAGAACTGCTACACGCCCCAGTTAAAAGCATTCTCATTGCTAGCACAGTGGCGATCTTTGTGCAGCGATGCTTTCACACCGGACGCAGCAAAAGCAGCAAAATCGCGTCTGCTGCTTCATTTTACTGCTTGTACCAGTTAGTTCTGGCCGTAGCGGCTGAAGCAGCTTTGCTGCTCCTGGCTGCGCGGTGCAAAAGTGTGTCTGACAGCGGCAAGGTTGAGCTTCACTATCTTTCTCTGCCTTGCAGAGGAAATCCTATATTACACTACTGTTTAGGCTCTAAAAACATTCTAAATGACTGCGTTTCGAAAATTCTGGATGCTACCCACTCAGGACACTTGGAATACATTGGACTCCAGCAGTATGGAGGAATCATTGACACGCTTTTGTGGACTTTTATGGACCTTTCTGTCTCGGGGCCATAGACCTCCATTATTTGAATGTCAGCAGACAGCAAGAAGCCTCCCAGATCTCCAGATGCATTTGAGATATCAAAAAAAGTACTCCAGAGTGTTTGTTCAGCATGGGGTGAGTAGAAAATGAAGGCTAATCATGTTTTGGGTGTACTATTCCTTTAAGAACCTTCCTTCACCAGCAAAACAACCCTCCAACTGTCTGCATCTATTTCAGTTTCTGGGGTCATGTTGTTTAAAAAAAGATATTTGTTATATAGCTGTGAGTTTGCTATTAATTTCCCACTCAAAATGTTCAGTTTTACACCATTCCTCATCACCATATTCCCACCATCCCCCCCCATCCCTTGCCTCTTCCAGTCAGTGCCACTTTGAAATCACCAAGGTGTTCACAGCATTAATGAGTTTTCACAGCAAACAAAAGCACTTTAGCGGAGGCTTTTTTTCCGTGACATAGGGATGCATGCACATGTCGAAGCGAGCGCAGCACATTAACACTTCAATTAATTCAACGCTTCACGTTCTAATTTCCCCAGAAGTCAAGAAGTCGGACCGCCCTCCTCTCTAAAACCACACATGAAGCCCGGCGTCCTGCGCCGCGCTTCAGCAGAGCCCAGCAGTATCACATGCTCCTCATGACATTTTAGATGCCTGAGAGAGATAAACAAACAAAGCTTTACAAATGACATTTTAATATGTTTTCTTTTTCTTTAGTAAAGCGATGTACAAAGAAACCGAGCTCTCTGCTTTAACACAATATTCTTTTGTTGGAGAAAACAGCACATAGTGAATACACATAAGTTAGAGGCGATATTCGAAAGGGGCCAGTCTTTTTTTTTCTTTTCTTGTGTTTGTTAGTTCCTCCTCCCTGTGGAACCGCTTCTCTGACTTTCACACTCACTGTGAGACACCAACAAAGCAAGAAAAAGAAACAGACAAAGAAGAGAAGGGGAAGATGTTTTCCTCAAAAGATTTCCCTTTCTTCTATTTTTCCCAAATGTATTCCCTCTCAGGGATTTTCTCAGTCTGTTTCTTTGTAGCTGTTTAACCATCGTACCGTTCTTTTTGTTTTCTTTCCATCTCTCTTTGTTTTTTTTACTATAAATAATCATATGCAGCAACGTTTGTTTGGGAATGGATCTACCAGAGCTCACCACTCTGAGCATGCCATCACATGGTGGCAGAAATATGCCGCTGGGTTTTGTGATCTGCACTGGTTGGGTTGATGCTACCTGGAAATGTAAAGAGCCGTTTCTCATCAGGTGTACTTGTGCGTTCTCGTGTACTCGTGAAACGTCATCAGCCTCAGCAGTAGTACTGTTCAAATTCACAAGAACAAGAAGACCAAGAACAGACAAAGTCCCTTGATGTTGTTCTTGCTCCTCCCTATTTACCCAGCATGCATCAGAGCAGACTTGTGCGTTCTCCAGACTGAGAGCTGTCCCAGCATGCACTGCAGCTTTTAAAGTCCTAGGGAAATCATATTTCAATGTCAATCATTCTGGCTTAAACATGTATATAAATGTTGTCTTTATCAGACCATATTGTCCAACAATTTAGAACATTTAAAATTTGTAGGTTTTTTTTTCCCGTTTTTTTTCTGTTATCCAATCATATCTGTCATCTGTCAATCTAATTTTTTCGATCATAGCATCTTGATTCATGTGTCGCAGCTAATATAAGCATAGCGGTTGAAACCAGAATCCTTTCCTTTCCCATTGAGTTGCGTCCCAGTGTTCACGGGATGGACGTCTGTGTCTTCGGCGAGGCGTAGAGCTAACGAGAACTGGCAGCGTTGCGGGCAAGGGCTCAAACATGCACGGCTGGAAGCCTTCTACACCAAACCAAGCTTCTGCCGCCCTGGCGCCCCCTCTTCCACAACATCTTCGTACCGCCTGCCTCCTCTAAATAAAAATGGATGACTTGGAGGAGACTCATCCCCACGACCTCCGACACTAAACTCTCCTCCCTCTTGCATGTTTCCTCTGTCCATAGCGTTTCCTTGACAGCGTGGTTTCTAAGTCACCAATTTAGTGCTACTTGGTCCCAATGGAATTTCCCATTGGGAACCTGCTAACACTAAGTTGCTAACTGGTTAGCAAGATGCTTCCTACAAACCGGCTACTATCAAACTTTTACTTGCAGACACCTTCCACCACAAACAAATCGGGCACCACTTTCGGAAGAATTGAAATGCAGCGGTTGGGAACAGCCGCTTCCCTACGACTTTAATGGAGAACTCCCAGAGCTCACAGGATTAAGTTAAAAGTTCTCTTTTCTGTCGCTGTGTTTCAATAAAAAGTGCGTTTTAAGATTATTTAAGGCGAGAACATTATACTTTTAACCTTCACAATATGGCCCGTTTATTGATTTAGTGCATAATAAAAAAATAAGTTCCGCTGTTGATCGGGACCGTGGCAACCAGCGGACCTCCGAGTAGCTAACGGCAGGCAGGGCTAAGGTTAGCCTGTGTGCAGCAGCCTCTCTCAGCATAGCTGCGTGTGTGAAGGACCACTGGCTCTAATGTAGGGTGAGCCAGACGTCCGATTTCCGGGGACTGTCCCCGCTTTGGACCACCTGTCCCCGGCTAAAGCTGTCCCGGAAATGTCCCGATTTTACAGAGGCGAAAAATGAGTAGCGTGTAGACTGTTATTGCGGTAGAGCTGTTGGCGGCGCTTAAAATAGGTATTCACGGTAGCTGATTTTCTTGCGCTGCTGATAACGCAAGATAAGTGGAACAGAAGCGCACCACTAGAAGAGGCTGATAAATTATCCTTTTGGATGTCAGCTGGCATTAAAACACAAAAAAAGAAGAAGAGAAGCATCACTTTTTAAAACAGAAGAAGAAGAAGAAGTGGAAGTTCAATTTTTTACAACCTGTGGCAACTGATGGGGGGCTACGCTGAGTGATGGTAAGTAAGTGTGTTAATCAATTTATTTTATTCTGATCGGGCTGATCTTGTGATAAATGTTTGGTTTGTGTCCAGGTTAAAACAATAATAAAAAGTAAGACAAGACCATGAGTTGAGCATGAGTAAAAGACGCTGGGTTAAATGTAGCAAAATGATTGAAAACTCCTTGTAAAGGCGCTAATCTGGTAATACGCTGGTTCTCCAGGGATCAACAAGGGTTTGTATAAAGATGTTTTAGAATGGATAGGTGACCTTTTAGTTTATATTTCAGATAGTTGATTATTATAAGTAGAGTTATTTCAATTTGTTTTGATGATTTATGGTTGTGATTTATGAGCATAGACTTCCAGTTTTTGGTGTGCTTTTTACTGCTCAGTTTGGATATATATGAAAAAATAGCCTGGGAGAAAAAATAGGAGTCAGTAACAGGGAACTGAATAAGACAAGATCTACATGATCTGAGAATGATGGAGGAAGAGATAACCACCTGTTTCTTAATGTTCATTTATTATGTGGTTTTTGCTTGTAGCTCCTAATATTGTAGTAATTAGCATTTTTAGTATTTAGATGAGAGTATAATAATAATAATAAGTTTTCATAAGTGTTGCACATCCTAATTTGTTTTGGTGAGGTGGTGATTTTTGATTATATAATGCTCCTATGTTTTAGAATAATGTAAGATTGGATGCTGGAGGAGTGAGGAAGAAGATAGAAAGACAGAAAGGAGATTGAATGGAGAGAGGAGGAAACTAGGAACTCTGATAGAAAAACGTTGACAAGAAGGGAGAAAAAATTTACTTTGAGGAGTAAAAAGCAGAGAGCAGGCAGAAGTCAGAAGAGGGCTAGAAACTTAAAAGCGCCGAAGGTGAGAGGAAGAAAACAGACAAGACTGGAATGACCAGATGGCTCTTTCAGAAGAAGAGGAAGTGTCATTTTAAGGAGAAATGCGCAAATGCAGAATTTCCATTGGGAAATTATATATGTATATGTTATTGCTGTTTTATAAATATGGACTATTCTTGGATTATATATACATTGTGTTGATGTTAAGCCTATTCTGCTGTTCCACAATGGTTAAACTTGTTTCAGGGACATTTAAAAAGGTTATTTTGCTTGTTATTATGTATGCTACTAAATGTTATTTTACCCCGAAATATTAACTGTACAGGGCCACTCACCTCAGACCCTGTTCAGTTAATATTTCTGTTTCAAACACTTAAAATGTATAATATGTATTAATAAAGTTCAAGTGATAAAGCGTTGACATGATTTGAGTGATAAACTAACTTATTGAGTGATGTAGTGTGCAAAGTATGCTGTGGAATACAGAGTGGCTGTATACTCAGGTTAGTAGGAAAAATGAACCTGCTACTTTGAGACACACAGGCCCCTGATGTGGCTAGGTGACAGTAAGAAACATATATGAACCTTTACCTGCAGGCTTGACTACTACTTGTTTTTATGTTAATGAAGAAAAAATATTTCTTATAGGTATGTACAGTAGATGTAAACAGAACCATTATTTGTTGCACTTTGAAGGCCTGTGGCTGTCTGTTGAGACAGCCACAGGCATAGAATAAATACTTGTATTTCCTTTTCTAAATAACACTTCCTCATGTCACTCTCCTTGGGAGGCGGCAGAGCTCTTTGAGCCAATAAAGGTGGAAGAGCTACACTAATGACCCCTTGACCCCTCAGAAACCTCCCACCCCCACCACTTTTGACCCAACCCAGAGACACAGTTCTAGTTTTCTACTAATAACACTATTCATGTTGTTATTAATCTTAGGATATAACTAAACGTTTGGAAAGGCACATTCCTGGCTTTTACACTTGATTTTTGTTGTTTAAATATTAATAAATATGCAAAAATATATGAAACCATTACTGTCCCCGTTTCCTAATTTCATCTCGATAAGATGTATTGATTTTTATCCACGAGCAAGAAATGTCCCCAGATTTGATTTCAGAAATCTGGTCACCTTACTCTAATGGCAATTGTTTTTTTTTGTTTTTATTTGTCAAAATGGTCATTTGATTTGTATTAATCTGACTGCAGTCATTATTATTCCACCAATAAATTAAAAAGGTAAGAATTTATTATCATCTAGAGACTTATTAATAACAGGAGGTGAAATGCAGCTCCAGAATAGCTGAGCGTGTGGTGATGTCATCAGTACGCTTCTGTTCCAATCAACCCATATTTATTCTGCATTTTCCCGTTCTCCCCGAGTCCAGACTTTCCTGTGTTCTTCATAAGAACATACTTGGTGAGGTCACGAGTTCGTACTCGCGTTCTTGTGAATTGAGAAACGATCAAGGTTTGTTGTAGGAACACATTTCTCAGGTTTTCTCTCTAATAAACTAACTCTCAACTAAACGAATATGTTCAGATTAAAGGGATTCATTTTTGTCTTGGACTGAAAATAAGGCCCCGTCCACACGAAGACAAACCCTGGCCTAAAAGCACAAATTTTTCACCAAACCAGCCTCTCATCCATCACGAAGCGGCCAGCGTTTCGGGGTCTGTAAACAATCTTTTTTTTATTCAGCCTTCAGAGTGGGAAGATTTGAAGCAGGCCGATGTCAGCGTTTCCATCTTTTTCGCTCTAACCGCATATTATTTACTGCCACGACGCGCGTCATAAGCGTCGCCTCTAAACACGCATCTGGCGACACAGTATCACAACAACAATGGCGCCGTACTGTGTTGAAATGGTTGCTGCTCATGCTACTCACCCTGCTGTCGGGCTTACAACAGAATCTTCTTCTTCTGGAATATCTCCAGGAAGAACAGAGCAATATCGACCACATAGTTCAGCTCCTGAATTTGACTGAACCATCGAAAATGGACCCGCAGGGCAACCATGTATAAATATTAGTGCGATGCCCAACATTTTAAATTAAACATTTTGCTTTGGCACCAGCACAGCGCCACTTACAGGCCTGGCATGCATTTTGCAGCGTTTTCATGCATTCGTGTGGACGCTCACATTTATTTTACGTCTCCCGCTCTTTACTTCGACAAACGTTTCTGGAAAAATATCAGCGTTTCGTGTTCGTTTTGACTTTGTGTGGACGGGGCCTTAAAATGTTTCCTTTCCTACAACTATTGCATAGTTTTGCCTCTTTTCAGCCCCTGACCAGAGTATTTTTGTGTTATCCTTGTCTGGCTCACGGTAGGATGTTCAGATGTGGCGGCATCCATGCTGGAAAGGTCAAACCCTCTAAAACACACTCACCCATGAGGCACATGCAGCTCCTCAGAGATGCTCCTATGCATTTTCAAACATGTGTGCTTTGAGCGAATGGTACCAGGGTGTCGCAAAAGCCACTTGGTGGATCACAGAAAGAAGTTTTTGTAGTTTCATGGGTCATAAAATCTGCTCAGCCCATAAAGCAAGTTGAAATTCAATTAAGGTGGAAACATAAAAATGATAAAAGTGGGAATCCTTTTTTTTTCATGCAAAGAGGATGCAGCTCACATGAGGCTTAGGGTGGGTGAGTAATAACTGAAACCTTTCAGTGCAGTGGAGCTCTGAGTGGCCATTTCGCTGCTCAGCCTCAGTCGTTTATCCTCCATGCTGAGTCGTCACGTTTAAGAACACACACGCACACATACACCTATAAACGTGGGGGGGGCTGAACTCTGCTTTTTATTCCTCTTTTCATACTATGCCCTTCTTTGGCTCATTGACACAAGCCCACACCCGCTCACCCACTCACATTAGTGGAGCAGATTTGAATACAGACCGTGATATTTTCAGTCAGCATCTCTGTGAGCTGTTTCCTGGACCTGCTATGCAGAGCTCAATAGCTCTGTCTGCAGCAGCAGCAACCAGAGGCATAGAGTGGGGGGGTGGGGTTGTGGGCTGGAGATAATCAATAAGCTGTTGGGATTTATTTAAAAAGTGGTGGGACTAAATAAAAAAAAAACAGCTATTTTTCTTCACATCATTTTTTTCAGTTTATTTCTATAGCTCCAATTCACATCATGTCATCTCAGGTCACTTTCCCAGTTCACCTCGTGATCATCCAGTCAGATTGATTCGTACCAGATCTTTCTGGCCTAAGGAAAACCAGCTGATTGCATCGCACTCATTGACCCCCTCAGCAATCCCTCTACACCAAGCATGCTTGTAGGCGACAGGTGGAGAGGAAAACTCCCCTTGAACAGGAAGAAACCTCCAGCAGAACCGGCTAAGCTCAGCTTTGTGACGCCATCTGCTGGATACCTAATGGGGTGTTCCCAAGCTGACTCGGGCTCAGCTAAGCATTACAGAAAGAAGACATAGATAAAGGCAACAGTCATACAGCTCCACAGGCGGCCCAACCAGGGGTCCCGCCCGGTGCACACACAGCCAGGCAGACGAAGCCCGAAAGCCAGCTCCCCATGTCAGAGGATGAAGAGAGCTGCCATCCTAAAGTTAGTCACAGTCAGAGAAACAGGACTACACTGGAAAACAGGCCAGCTGGCTCCAAACACATCTAGAAACAAAGGTGTTGATGGCAGCAGCACAGCTGCTATATTTCCGGTGGGATGGAGTCACAGCCAAACAGAACAGACCAGAAGAGATGAAGCTACTATGCAGAAGCAGAGAGAGCAGAAGCTCGGAGATTGAACCAACAGACTTGCAGAATGGGAGAATAGAGATTAGAATGCAAGCAGAATGATGAAAAGGGCAAATCCTATGTCCCTCCAAAGCAGTCCAAACATTATGTGACTCTGAAATAGAGATAAAAGAATTAGTGATCAAGATGGTTAGACTTACAATGTTCATAAGTTTTTCTGGGAAGTCTTAAAAGAATAAAATTGTTTAAAAGATTAAATTGTTCAAAGAATGTATTGAAAATTATAATTTAATGCCAACTATTAAACAAGGAGTCATTATTTATCACCCAAACCAGTAAAAGACAAAAGATACATTAAAAATCTGATTTTATTAAATCTAGATTACAGATTATTCTCCTATAAATTGTCAAATCAACTGAAAGCTGATTTGGGACAGAGTATTTTGGCTTTGGTAAAAGCTTTATAAGTGATTAATTTATGTATAAGTATATTATAGTTCATGGATGTCTCCAGTAAAGCACATTCAAAGCAGTTATGTTTCTATGCAATCCAGTTAAAACTGTATTCTTGTGTTTTCTGGGATCCGAGGTCAGTAAAAGATAGAGTTTGGCATTTGACTGCTGCTGTGGTTTGATCAGAGTGCTCGACATATCCTGCAGCGCCTGCAGCGTTCCACCATCACACCACAAGGCGCTCAGGAATACAGCAGCTTTAGGACAACAGTCGCAGACAGCAGAACACCCACAGCAGGCACAAACACACTCACACTGCATGCTGTTAGTGCTGCAGCCGTAGAAAATGCATGTGTCACAGTGAGAAGTGTAGAGCACAGCCAGAGGCACATGGCCCGGTGGTGAAGGTAAACACTAATGCAGCTGAAGGTGCAGACTTTCACTGCAACTTAGCATGAAATAAAAGATTTGGGGTACGCTTCAGCTTTAATCTGTAGCCTGAAGCAAATTAAAATATAGTAAGAGCCCAGAAGCGGATTCTTATGTCCACAATATGAAGGACTACATTTCTGATTTTGAAGATGATTATTTTCTGATAAGCACCATGTGATCTACAGCTTTGGACTAAATGGTATAAATGGGAATAAATCATTAATCCACTGCTAAGTTTAACCTGGGGGTGTGTCTCTGTGAAAGTAATACCTGAACACATTCACACACCCTAACAGGTACAGCTCTGTTTACGACAATGAAAACCAGTTTTACAAAGAAGACCTGTTAATATTGTGATACATGATGATGTTTTTCCTCAGAATCTCCCCAAAGCCTTCCTTCCACTTGTTAATGTTGTTTATAGGCAGGCGTATAAGAGGATTTGACCAGCAGATGCATAAATACACATTATGAATGCAGATCAAATACGGAAGTCCTCTCTGAACTGCTCCGAATTTTTAGCTCAGATCACCCTAGAGCCACTTAATGTGCTGTAGCTTTAGCTTTAGAGATTTACAGTTTAAGTATGTATTTAGTTGAGAGGCATTTACAGGAAATGAAATTTTGTCTGAGCTATTTATTCATGTAAAGCAAAAGCAGCTTAATTTAACGTTAAGTTGTTCTGACTAAAAAGAGGGATGAGGTCCTCTAATACGCGGGACGTGTGATGCATCAGCCTGTTGAGCGCTTGGGACCAAATCTTTATTTCCTTTTGGGTCGCAATGAAAGAAACTTCAATAAAATTTCTAAAATGCACAACATTTAACAGGGTTGTTGTAGGAAATAAATGAGAGGATATGCTCCTCTGTAGCAAAGCAGGAAGTGTCTGCTTTTTTTCTTTTTAAGGACACTAAATATCTGAATTTGCGCAGTTTTTGAGTTAGAATATCTTTTGCCTAATTCTTCTTAAACCCTTATTTTATCTTCTGCAATAACTGCTAAACCCAAACTTCCCAATATGGTACGATAGAAGAATCAGAATAACTTTTATTGCCAAGTACATTTTTACTTACAAGGAATTTGACTTGGTGTTGATGGTGCAGACAAATTCGATATGTATGCCAGAAATTGCGGTGAACCTTTAGCTATACAGTAGCAGCCATTCAAAATGCAACTTCCTCTAGTCAAACGGCAGCTCTAATGGCAGCAACATCCCCTCCAACTTCCAGCCACTGGCCTTCTCCTGCATGTGCATATTTTTTTACCTTGACTCCACCCTTTTCTCACTGGATTTACAGTGGTCTGACCAGGAGATGACGCCTCTCTTTACAAGGGCCAAAAGTCCTAAATCGTATTTTGATGCATTGCCAGCTTCTAAATCAATTAATTTCAATTCGATCTGTTTTTACTATGCCTGTATCGGCCTTAAAACTGAATATCAATATTTGATTACCGGCCACCCCACCCGATATTTAACCCGATAGCTTGATACCAGTTTCCTGAGTTTCTAAAGTCTAAAAAAAAAAAAATACTACTTCTTCTTTCTTCCTCAAAAAACTTCTTTTCTTTTACAGAGATCTAAAAACTTCTAAAGACGAGGGAAAAAATATTGATAAATTAAAATATCCTTCACAATATCTTCATATGCTGATATATTGCCATTTAAAAACACCATATCAATTCTCCTTTGACTGGTACGAATATTGCCATATATGTCATCGTTATGCTACCTAAATCCCCGAAAATGGCCAGGGAAACTTTGCCATATTTTTATATGTTGATATATTGACGCGGTATCGACCTATTTTACTAACAAAATCTCACAAAATTTGCAAAATATCACGAGAGTTTTAGATCGATACCGCGTTTTAAAAATCAATTTGATATCAGCATGTGCGAAAATATATTTGAAAGTATATTATTTTTCAAAGTGTCAGAAATGGATAGATTAAACTGCTATTTTCAATGACTACTTCATTCATTTTTTTTCTTTGTTTACGTTACATTAAACACAAAGTGCAAACTTGTAAAATCAGACAGTTTAAACTTGAGATGTGTGAACAAAACTGTGTCTCAAAAAGTGCAAAACTTGTTTGTGAAAAGTGAAAGGCTCCTCACATGAGCAAGCAGACGTGACACAGCCGGACATGCATGAGCTGCATTATCTCCACTGCACAAAGCACATTTGCAGCGTTGTCTGCTGTAACAACTGCAGGGTGTTTGCTGGGTTAGCCCCATTTGTTAATGTCTTTAATCAACCTACCTTGGGGCTATATTTGCAGCTGTCTGGCCTTTAGTATTTTTGAGTGCATCTTTCCTGCTCATTTGAATGTGAGCGTCACCACGCGTCACTATAAAACCAATCGATCTCATTCCCTAGACTTCGATTTTGCAAAAATGTAAAGGAATCGATTCAAAATTGATTAAATTGATTTTTTTACCCAGCCATACTCTTTACATCTTAATGTCCAAAAATCATGACAGAAAGAATCATTTAGATGTTTAAAGAGGAATCGTATGGGACTAGCCAAGGGCCCAACAAGCAAAGTGGGGAAATTTTGAATGGCGACTACTTTACACAATATAAAACATACAATATACCTAAAACAAATATAGTATATAGTCATATACTATATACACAATAGACTGTGTGTTGATGTAACGCAGGAGGTCTGGAGATGCTACATTGGTGTAGCTTCTAAGTCCTGAACTGGGGAGGGAGAGAGACAGTGTCTGTGTCACAGAGGTCACAGGCCTTGTTGATAAGGCCTGTAGCGGATGTTCTTGTGGCATGAGGTTTTGGTCCTGATGGAGTGCAGCCTCCTGTCGAAAGAAGTGACTGAAATGGCTTAAATGTTTGTGGCTGGGGTGCGAGGGATCAGCCACAATCTTCCTTGCATCCCTTTAGAGTCCTGGAGGCGTACGGATCCTGAAGAGATGAAAGATTGCGGCCAATCACCTTCTCTGCAGACTGGATGCCACGCTGTAGTCTGCCCTTGTCCTTGCCGGTGGCAGATGGTGATGGAGGAGGTGAGGATGGACTCAATGATTGAGGAGTAGAAGTGCAACACCATTGTCCTTGTTGAATTTTTTCACCTGCCTTTGGACGTATGTCCTCTGTTGGACTATCTTGTTGAGGGAGTTGATGTTCAGCTCCCACTTTAGGTCCTGTGAGACGATAGTTCCAGGAAAAGGAAAGACTCCAAAGTGTTAATTGTGGAGTCACAGAGGGTGATGGGGATAGCTAGGCTTGATTTATTCCTGAAGTCCACAACCATCTCCACTGTTTTTAGAATGCTGAGCCCTAGGTTGTTCTGCTTGCACCAGGTCGCTCCCACCTGTAGGCCGACTCGTCACAATCAGAGATAAGTGAAGAGAACCATCATCATTTAGATTAGATTAGATTCAACTTTATTGTCATTACACAGGTACAGGTACAAGGCAACGAAATGCAGTTTAGTTCTAACCAGAAATGCAATAGCAGCAAGTGCAGGATAAATAATGGTTCCATAAATACAGGACATGGGTTCTACTGAATAAGTATAGAGATGAATACCATTATAAACACAATTTTACTAATAGATTTGTCCTTGGACAGAAGCTATCTAAATTTAAGTGCAGCGGAAGGTAATTGCATATTACAGTTAAAGTACGTTATTGCAAATATATATGTCGGCAGTGCAAATCAATAATCAGTCAAGGTGAGTAGTGCAAAAAGCAAGTAAACAGTGGTTACAATAGTAACAGTCAGGAGTGCAGGTGAACATTACAGTCTTTTAAGAAAACAGAATAGCAAAATGGAGGTAGGTGTGAGGAAGGAGAGTAGAGTCCATCCGTGAGGGTTAGAGTTCAGTGAAGAGACAGCTCTGGGGAAAAAGCTGTTCTTTAGTCTGCTGGTTCTGGTCCGGAGGCACCTGAAACGCCTGCCGGAGGGCAGGAGAGGAAACAGTCTGAGGGCTGGGTGGGATGAGTCCTTAAGAATGCTGCAGGCTCCATGGAGGCAGCGTTTCTCCTGGATGTGCTTAATGTTGGGTAATGGAGTTCCAGTGATGCGCTGGGCGGCTTTCGCCACCCGCTGCAGTGTCTTGCTCTCTGCAACAGAACAGCTTCCGTACCGCACTGTTACACAGTTGGTTAGGATGCTTTCTATTGCACAGCGATAGAAGTTCACCAGGATAGTTGAGGGGAGCTGATTCTTCCTCAGTGTCCTCAGGAAGGAGAGGCGCTGATGAGCCTTCTTGACCAGGCAGGAGGTGTTGGTTGACTAGGACATGTCCACTGAGATGTGGGTCCCCAGAAACTTGAAACAAGAGACACATTCAACAGCTATTCCATTGATGTAGATGGTGTCGTTGGTGCCTGTTGAATCTTTTCTGAAGTCTATGATGAGCTCCTTCATTTTGGTGGTGTTGAGGACGTGGTTATTTTCAGTGCACCATGTGGCCAAGTGCTTAATGTCCCCCCTATAGGCAGTCTCATCGTTGTTGCTGATGAGACCAATCAGCGTGGTGTCGTCCGCAAACTTGATGATGGAATTAGACACGTAGACACAGGCTTGCAGTCGTGGGTGAAGAGGGAGTAGAGAAACAGGCTTAGCACACAGCCCTGTGGTACACCAGTGTTGAGTGTGATGGACGTGGAGCAGTTGGAGCCTGATCAGACATTCTGGTGTCTGTTGGTCAGAAAGTCCAGAATCCAGTTGCACATGGAGGTGTTGATGCCCAGGTCTTCGAAGTTTTGCTAATAACTTCGCCGGAATGACAGTGTTGAATGCTGAGCTAAAGTCAACAAACAGCATGCGTGAATAAGTGTTAAGTGTTCTTATTGTCCAGATGTGTGAGCACAGAGCGCAGTGCCATGGAATCTGTGTCAGAGTTTGTGGCTGATTACAGATCACCTGGTTTTGTAAAGTTTGGACCCGTCAGTACTTCTTTTCAGCTAAATCAGAATTCAGTTATTTCCTTCCTGCTGTTTTAAGTCATGAATTATTTATATTAGGTCCAGAGGTGATGTCACACTGTGCCTGAGGAGAAAGAGTGAAGACAGAGAGCAGTCACTGTCAAATAGGAGAATTTAGATCTTTAACCTAAATTCTGACATTTCTTAAAGGCTTCCAACCTTTCCTTGTCAATCACGTTCCATTTTTTTAATAATATAATCCTGTTCAGTCCAGGTCAGTTTGTTTCTTTGACAGTTTGACTAAACAGGTAGGCATTAGCACCCTGTGGGAAATATCTTCTATTTCTACCTAAAAAAAAAAAAAAGGTATAAAAGAAGCAAAACTGCATAGAGGAGGACCAGCATTTACTGAAGCCTTGCCGTCTGTGCCGAAGGCCGAAGTCAAGAGGCAGATCCAGGTTCAGTCCAGAGTAGAATATAACAGGAGTCCAAATACAGGTCAGGCAAACAGATCAGACAGGCTGGCAGGCTCAAAGGTCCGAATACAAAAACGGTTCAGAGGCAATCAGAACATTCTAGAAACACTAGAGAACTCTCAACACCAAAGGCTCAAGTTTAATCTGGAACTAATGGCTGAGAGCAAGGAGTTTAAATAGAAGCAGGAGCAGGTTGATCAGACGAGCAGTGATGAGAAACAGGGCAGAGCTAGAAAGGTGAAAGAAGTGAGCAATCAAGCCAGCCATCAGTGCCAAGACCCTGACAGTAATTGCATTTCTAAAGAACTTTATTTTTATACATCAAAATGCTTCAAAATAGCTTTTTTTCTCCCCAATTTTGTTGTTTTTCTTTAACCAATGTTTACATTATTCTTTTCCTATCCAAATCAAATATAAACTTTTGTTTCGGGGGTTAACTTGAGAGTTAAAAGATGCAGATTCACACACAACAATGAGCTTATATTGGTAAATGTTAGACTGAGATTGAACCTTACTAGCAGGTAGTGGTAATGTATGTGTACTGTGCATACAATCGAAAATATCTGGTGAGCAAAAATGTTGCACCACTTACCTACTTCTCATGGTATCAGCTGCTAGCAAACAGCTTTCAGGTGCATTACCGCCACCAACTGGTAAAGAGTGTAAAAGCTTCATCAGCAGGTCTAGATTCCTGCTTGTGAATTTGTGATTTGTACTTGTACTGTCACTTGGATTTTTAATTTCTGAACTTGTAATCTTGCAAAGGACATTTGATGTCACGTGTATTTATGACTTTAGAACAAGAAATTCCGTAGATCTAACATGTAAGCTCACATTATCGGTATACTTAGTTTTGTACAAATTCAGCACACCTACACAAGCGTCTTATTCAGCGAAGTTATCTTACCCCAAAGGACCCGTGACATGCTCTCTGTATTTATTCCACAGTACTGAATGGTAGTTTCAGCCCTCGGGCCTTTTCTCAAGCTCAGCTTTTTTTTAAATGTCGTTTCATTTCATAAAGCATTTCCAGAAGCGAAGGCATGGAAGCCTTAAGGCGCATGACATTACAGCACAAATAAAAGAGCAAGATATTGAGTTGAAAAAAGAAGTTGTGTATGACTTAGAGATCGCAGAAAGTGCAGCAACAGGAAAGAGGGAAAATGCAGCAGTGGGAGAAGTAGAGAGGTTAGGTGAGAAATGGCTGTGATTGCCTCGGTGTGCTTTAAATACCTGGAGTTGTGAGCTGCACAAAGATAGCTTATTTGATCTTCCCTGCTCACCCAGCCCAGTCCTCACCTGCAGCGCTCTTTGTGTGGCCGCTGAATAGGTTTTTAGGGTTGTGATGAGACTTCCCACTTTTCTCTGGCTGCTCTCTGTGGAGACTCTCCAGTTGCCCACAGAAAGGGGACACTTACTCTGGCCTTTGCTGCAAATTGCCCCATCAATTGAATTCTTATATGCAGTCTTGAACTGTAGCTTTCATAGAACAACTCAGGAATCCCCGTTCAGATAAACAGAAGCCTGAGGGATATAAATGGAATTTTAGCCTAAGGAGAGTATTTAATACTTATGTTATCTGTCAGGTGAGAGTCCCTGCTTCTAAAAGTTCCCATGAGATTTGATTGACCCCTACAATTTATTACCTACACTGGTGACTTTCATCAAATGTCAGCCCTGAGAAACACAAATACTGTAATAATATCCCTGCAGAAGCATGCATCTGACCATATGACTGCCCTGCTGCTGCCTGTGTGCTTTATTGAATAAAAGAGAAGGCGACGCTGTTTTTAGCCCTTTGCTTTTCTACACAACATGAAGTATCATACTGTGACTTTAGGTGTATAATTGATTACACGCTTGGGTACCTCTGGCTGTATGTTTGAAAGTAACACGGCCAGTAATGGCATCCCCCCTCCAATCCTATAACCTCTGTGGTGTCCCAAAGGACTTGCTCTTTCCTTTCTTCATAGTCATACATTTTTTTCCTATTCAATGAGATCTTTTGTAATCTGGAAATAAGTTGTCTCATCATCCAAATGTTGTGTAATTTCTCATCCCTTATCATTTTTTAAACTAATACCTGTGGTCTCTGTCTCATAGAAATATTGGTTCTCTGCAGTGCTCAACAACAGTAAGTTCCAATAACACCACCCTTACAGAAAGAAATGGAAGTAGCAGAGAAATGATCTCCCCTAATCAATAAAAAGAAAATTTAAAAAGTGACTCAAGCAAATTGCAAAAACATGAAATATGACATAATCAGAGATCTAACAGCCTGGACAGCTATCAAGTCTGTTGTTCTCCTTTCTTTGAAAGAAATAGCTTTTTTTAAAAGCCTCCGTAGTGTGAGGCAGAGGCAGGTGTTCATATGAGCGCGAGCCGAAAAGAAGACCTGTAGCAATTATCTGGCAAGCGCGCGGGAAATCTGGAGCTGCATTTCTATCTTATTTGTTAAAATAATCAACAAGGTTTAAATGGAAAGAGCCAAATTAGAGTGAAATTTAGAGTCTCCAGTTTTTGTAGAATCAAGTACGCATAAGGACAGCGTTCAAAATATTTTACTGCTATGAGCAGTCATTATTTACACTAGAAGCAGAGGTGATATCTAATCATGCACTACAGCACAATTTCTTAAAGGAGAAGTCGCTCATATTCAAATTTCAGAAACTTCTGTAAGTACTTAAATCTGAAATGATTCCATCCTGTTCAATAAATGATCCAGTGTTTTAATTCAGAGTAATTTTCATGTGAATGTGCTTTACTGGAGCATCCATGTTTGTCAAGAACACTCCACTACTGGTTAG
>JAGKQL010000049.1:324153-363045 GCA_018398635.1 Cyprinodon brontotheroides
CAACGTATTCATTGGTGTGAAAGCATGAAGTAAATAATCCCCTGTAGGGCTCGGCGATATCAAGAAAATCTAATATCACGATATATTTGGCCTATATCGCGATACATGATATATGTCACAACATGTTTAAATTATCTCCAAAAAAAAAAAGAGAGCATAAAAATGCACTGATATACTCATTCAAACTTTTGGTTTCAAATCTAATTTGATTTTTATTTTATTTTAACCAGCTCAAAGCTTTTCACTAGTCATAATTCTGCATCATTCTGTCTTTGGGTTTCAGTTTTAGACCTTTAACAAGATCCCAGCAACCAAACAGGAAACAAACCAAAAACACAGAATAATAAAGAAAATGCTAAATAAAAATGGGCCAACATGCCCATTTTGTGCATATGACCTAAAAAAAAAAAACAAAAGTGGAAGTCCAAAAAAAAAATAATCAGAGCATCTTAAAATTACAAAGCACAAAAAAGTTATAAATTTGTTTAAAGAATGCCTGAAAAACCTGAACATGACATCACAGGTATTCCAAAAATTATAGAATAATCAGAGCATCTTCAATCTATTTCAAACGCCACGACGATCTTCACCTGCTGGGGACGTTTTATGCGGGGAGAGAAGCAATCTTTATTTTGTAAAACTTTTTCGGTGGTGGAGTAAATTTGAGAACATGGTTTTTAACGTACAATGCCTGAAAACCTCTGGAACATCACATAACAGGTATTAATGCATCTAAAAAACATTTGAATAACATCACAAATAGCGTCTCTGATTTCCCTCCATATGTTCCTGTTTCTCTCATATTGGATCGCTTTTTCAATCGACGAGGCTGACGCCATCGCCTTCACAGCTGGTTTATTGAACGTTTTAATTGGTGTGCAGGGAGACGCTGACATGCAGGTTTACAACATTCTTCATTTTGTAGATGATGACTTTTTCGGTGGTGGAATAAATTTGTACTTCCTTTTCCAGCAATGGTTTTTGGTCTTACAATTTAGCCCCTTTGTTCAATGTCCTCGCTGCCGTAGATCGCTCAGCTAAAACACCTGCTGTCGCCATATTTTGTTTGCAGTTTGATGTAGTGTGCATGCATGCCGCGCAGAAAATTATTTGTAAAAAAATAAAAATGAAATAGATGTAGACGGATTAATGTCGTCATGTGAATTTGTTCCCGATAGTCATGTTAACTGTCGTGCGTGTAAAAACTTGAGATCCATCGAGGATATTCGATATACCCCTAATCCCCTGTTTGACCCAAGGTTGGGCCTAATGATCCAATGGTGGACACAAAGAACTGGGTAAAACCGGCTTCCTCTGAAAGGAAGACTCGGAGTGGGGGGCTCTGTGTTTACATAAACAACAACTGGTGTTAAAATGCTAGCTCAGTCGCCAGCTTCGGCCCTTGAGTCTTATGGTTCTCATTTGTTGTGACTCTGAGTTTTCAGTTTTCTGTTATCACGTTGTTTTTATTTTTCCATGATCAAGCTTGCTTAATATTGTGCACAGCAAACAACCTCAAAATATTGTTCTTATTGTTTATTGTATTTTAATTATTAATCAAAATATTTCTGTTGAAATTTGGAATTTTTATCCTTATGGTATCGAAAATGGTATCGAGTATCGAATACTTTCCTTAGTATCGGTATCGAGTTGAAAAGTAGTATCGTGACAACCCTATTTCCGACTTGAACTCTCTTCAATAAAGGAGCTATGTAACTGCTGCGCCATCATTCTGACGGGGTCTTAGGTGCGTCCAGCAGTGCAGGCCGGTGCTTTTGGCCTGGGGGGGCTGATGCTGTACCGTGCCGATAGAAACAAAGAGCTCTGCGTGAATGGAGGCTCCTCTGAGACTGTTTCCAGGCAATCTTGGGCATCTAGAGAGGAAGCACTGCCCTCTGCAGGTGAAAATGAGGAGAACACTCTAGATGCTTTCCTGCCAAATGCTGTCTTATCCCCAGCCGGCTCCTCCTGGCCCCCTCCAGCTTCCAAACCTTCACTACTATTGTCTGTCGCTGCCAAACCTGCCGATGGCGCCACTGCTGCTTCAACCACCTCAGCCTCTTCAACCCAGGGGGGCTACCACCCTCACAGCATCGTCACCATCGTCCTCTTCCTCCCCTGAGCCAGGAGAAGTGAGCGCTTCAGGAGCTGGATGCAGTAGTAGCAGCTCAACAACAACTGCTGCTCACCTTATCAAGGCTGCACTTTAAGAAATGAAATTGTCTAGAGAGCTGTTCTAAATTAAATTTCTTTTTGTCTACAATAAATATGTCTCAAATAAATATGTCTAAGTCTTTTTTAAAGAGGTTTGGGACACTATTGGCCCTTCTGTCAGGGAGATCATCAACAGCAGCTTGGCTTCTGGTACTGTTCCCTCTTTTTGTAAGAGAGCAGTTGTTGAGCTGGCGTGACCATGTAAATTTGGCAAGTTATCGCCCACTTTCCAAACTACCCATGGTATCTAAAATCTTAGAGAAAAGTTGCAAGTAGTGAACTCAGTGGTGCTCTGTAACGGAAAAAAGGTGTGTCTCTGTGTGGTGAAAAAAAGGCTGCGGTTCCTTCTGTGAAAGCTTGGCTCCAAATTTTGCTTTGCTCCCTTATAATGACACAGTCCATTAACATGTGGAGCCAGCAATGATTCGCTATCAAAAAGTTTTCTGACTTGCAACCTCTTTGTTTGTATGAGGGGAGTGATCCGGAAAAGTGCTCAGGTGTGTAAAGCTGTGAATATTTACAGGCTCAGAAATGGAAAAAGGAAGACATCCAGGTGTTACAGAGCATTTAATCACTCACCTGTGAGACTAATAAGATGGGCCATTGGGCCACGCACACATACACACACCCATATGGCCTTACGTGTGTATTCACACTCAAAGGCTGGTGGGACTAATTAGCCAAACTGAAAACATCGCCCCAGCACGGCTGGTAAAGGCTTATTCAGACGCAGTACAAATGCCGAACAGCTTGCTGCTGCTTCCCTCAAAGATTCCACCGCTACTTCCCTCCTCTCTTTTTGGCATCTGAAACGGTCAACAGGGAAAGAGGACAAGAAGAGGCGAGCAGTTGCAAGTAAGTAAAGGGCAGATAGGTAGAAGCAGCAATTCTCTGTGCAGACTCTGGCTGCAGGCAGCGCTACAGGTAACAAACACATCAGTCATTTACGCAGCACACCTGTTTCAGTACAGATGGGAATCCCTGGGAGAGAGGTAGGGAGAGCAATGAAGAAAGATGAGCAATCAGAGAAAGAAACACACATAGGGGGGAAGATAAAGGAAACAGGAGGAATTACATTTTTCATGGCAACGTTGATTACAGAGGAGAAGATGGGGTAGGAGAGTTTGAGGTCAGAGGTGCTGCACCTGTTTGTGTTATTCTACAAAGACAGCAGAGCTGCAGAGAAAGATGGAGGACCGAGGATAAAAACGGGACTTCCTCACCTGCAAGATTCTCCCTTATGGAGATACTTCTCTCTCATTATACAACTTCAGACATATTCACATCTCTGTTATTTAATATCACTATTAAATTCAGCTCCACATAAGTAATTTTCTCCGATACTCGTCTCATCAAGGTACTGTAAGGTTCTCCACAGCCCTCTCTGCTCTCCAGATCTACCATCATTTCGTCCTCTGTAATCACGAAATAAAAGGTTTAAGTGAGCGGGAGGGAGTGGAGCTGTTAGGTGCCCCAAGCTATAAATCATAATCTGCTGTCTATTAGCATATAATTCAGAATTCTCTTTAGCTGTTGGAGGCATCTGATTGGATAATTCAGCTGGCCTTCGCCCGGCTCCAGGAAGCAGAATATGAAAGGATGGTGCATAATGAAAAGATCCGCTGCAGGTTCCTTCTTTAGTGGCTGAATTTTTCCTTAATGAGACCAAAATAATATTTATCTTTTACAGGTAAAATTATTATTAATAGTATTTAATAAGGAAACTTCAAGATAGTGCTTTGAGCAATAATTATTTTCTTTCTCTGGGCATGATACTGTAGCACAATAATAGTTACACCTTAGCTGGTACAATAAAACTGATTTATACAATGAATGAAATATAAATACATTTATTTTTTTGTTTATTACAAATATCACTGATTGACTCAGAATCTAATCAAAATTTGAATGAAACATCTAAATTGTTTAGAAAATCATTGCATTTTATTTGTATGTCTATTGTGCTGCAGAACATAAAAAATCAGCTTCTCAATTCTATTCAGTTTATTTCTATAGCTCCAATTCACATCATGTCATCTCAGGTCACTTTCCAGTTCACCCAGATCATCCAGTCAGATTGATTCAAAGTTTTCTATCTAAGGAAAACCAGCTGATTGCATCGACTCATTGATTCTCTTCAGCATTCCCTCACACTAAGCATGCTTGTAGCGACAGTGGAAGGAGCATAGTGGGAGGAAAACTCCCTTTTTTTTTTTAACAGTGTCCTGTCTGGCAAGGTGGCAATAAGAATAATTGTCTTGATGCCAAAAGGAGCCTCAACAGATTTTACTTTTCACAAGTGTAGCGGTATCGCGAATTGCCATACTGCTCCACTTGTTTCATGTATATAAATTGCTTTATTATAATTATGCAGGAGTTTTACAGTTCATATGGACACTGCAATGTAAGTAGAGCAGAAAAACAGAAGAAGAAGAAGGAAAAGAAAAAAGAAAAAAACAGGACAAAAGATGAAAGAAAGAGGAGATAGGAAGGAGACAATGACAAAACATTTTCAGTCTGCACTGGCAACACCTGTAATGAGATGGACAAAGAGAAAAAAAAAAAAAAAAAAAAGAGCAGCACAACAACCAAAAAAAAACATGGTACGAGATATACAATAAAGCAAACACCTTGAAACTATCGCTAAAGTAATATTATTAAGTCTGACATGTACTCTGTGTTACCTGAAGATATGAATGTGGGATTTCTGTTTTGAATTGAATCTCTAAGTACCTGAAGCCTAGCACCTGTAGTTGTTGTTTGAGAGGGTGAACTATTGCATGTAAAGTTTTTAACCATAGAAAAAAAATGCTCAATAGTGGTTGTGGAGAGCCGGAGAGGCGCGCACCCCAGAGCACTGAGTCCAGCGCCCGGAGACCCAAAGCCCCAGGCGCCCAAGGGACCCTTAGAAGCCAGCGAAGGCACCAAAGAGGCGAGGGCCAGCCCCCGAAACCAGACCCCACCAAGGCAGGGGAGGAGAGACAGACAGCCCGAAGAAGCCCCCAGCCACCGCCATGCCGGCCCCGGAGCCGCAGGGAGATCTCTGCGGGGGCCCGCCGTGGCCAGCCGTTACCGGGCAGGGCCGGGCAACGAACAGTTTCCAGCCACGGCGCCGACCAAACGCCCCAGCCCCACATACAGAGCACCGCAAACGCCCCGGGCCGGCGATCTAAGCCCCGGCGACGGCCGCAACACCCACCAAGCGACGCACAGCTACCCAGGAAAACACCTCGCAGCCACCCCGCCTGCCCGGCCCATGCGCAAGATCTCTCGGCCGCCGCCCCGCCAGCGAAGCACCCTGGAACCCCCCACAGCCCCCTCGCCAAAAGCAGCCCCACCCCACCAAGCAAGACCGATGCCAACAGTGCGCAACGAAACACACCACAAGACAGAATCAGCCCGAGAGCAGAAAAGCCGCCCGCAGCGCAAAACCCGCATAAGAAGAACAGGCCGCAGGCGGGCGCAACCACCCCCCTCCAGCAGCCCGAGGGGCAGCACTAAAACAGAAGCGGAGCGAAAAACTCCCTTTTTTGAACAGAGGAAGAAACCCTCCAGCAGAACCAGGCTCAGTGTGAAGCGGCCATCTGCTGAGTGCCACTGGGGTTCAAGGAGACAGAAGCAGACATAGAAAAAGAAGCATAGATAACTTTAAAACATATATAACAATGTGTTAAGCTAGGATACTGCTTAAAATATATTTGTGTTTAAATTACAAAAATCATAATTTTGTCATTATTCAATTTTTTATTGTACATGGCATCACTTAGGTGCTTATAAGTGCTACTTATAAGTCACAGTTATATTACCTGTCAACTAGACAATAATAGGCTACTGGGGCATTATCTTTTATGCACTTTATGTCTAATCCCCTGCTGATCCCTTTGCTTTTATAAACTGTATTTTAGATGGTGGAGTTACAAAATCAACTTTATCTCTGTCACACACAGAGAGAGACTTCAAGTCCAGTTCTTATGGACATGAGCTTCACCATCCAAATGTTCCCACGTGTCTCACTGTGTTGTTTGAATGAGTCACATCTTCTGACCTTACACCACCTCCCAACATTCCTCCATCTCTGTCTAAACCGAGCAGAAATCTTTTCAGTGATATAATTAAAGTTGCATTTAAACAGCATAGTTTGGAAATAAAGAAATTAATGCAACTGTAAAGCTGGGAATTATTTACGTATTGATGGAACAAATCTTTCTTTAAATGTTTCTAGGTGTCATTTTGGATCAAAAGTTATGTTAGAAACCCCATAATAAACACCTGAGTGATAAGATGGTTACAACTGCAGGGATATTAGTTAAAACAAGGCATATTTTGAACAATAAAAATGTACACACTCTTTAATGTACAATGTTTTTTTTTATTTTTAGGGTATGTTGGTGAAGTTTCTACGTTATCCAGGTCATAGTCTTTCCAAACAAGTTAAAAACCAATCCACTGGACTTGGTTTCCAAGTTTGAAGACGTTTCGCTTCCCATCCAGTAACATTTTTTAAATTCAAAATGTCAGAATTAGTGTTTGAGACTTCATCCAGTAGCCCAAAAACGCGTTTTAGCTTTGAAAACATGCAAATTGAACTAGAACGGCTCCGCCACATTTTTAAGGGTATTGTGTTGAAGTCTGGGGTATCATTAAAAAAATCCATCCATCTTTGTCCTTCCACTTATCTGGGAGGCTCAGACGTCCCTCCCCCCAGCCACATGGGCCAGCTCCTCCCAAGGCGTTTCCAGGCCAGCCGAGAAACATAGTCCCTCCAGTGTGTCCTGGTTTCCATATAAAAGTTACTTAAAAAAAATATGTAAATGTAGAAAAAAACAGTAAGAATAAACAATGATAAAATAGAAATTCACTTTTCTTTAATTTCTGAAATGTACAGTTTGAAAAAGCTCCTTATGTGATGTTAAAAGCTTAAAACAATATGCTCCCAGTGAAAAGTCAAATTTAAGTATAAAGCGTTACTAAGTACAACCATGTGTTTGCAGAACCCTTCAAAGTATCTGGTTTCAGTTTTTGCAGTGATTCTGTCAACTGGTTCAGATTAATTACATTAAGCAGAGTAGAAATAATGCACATTTACAGTAGCAGACATTAAAAATGGTGCTTTCCAGACAAACACTAGCCGAATGTTAGCCCACTTCCCTGCAGCTGCCAGCAAAATCCCCTCCAACTTCCAGCCACTGGAGTGACCCCCTCCTTTTCCTGGGCGAGCATATTTTATCACTCTGACTCCACCCCTTCACTGAATTACAGGGTCTGACCAGGAGATAACGCTATAAATAGTTTTGCAATTTCTAAACCATATATGAATGTATATAAACTATAATATTATAGTACTATGATATGTATATGTAGCCATACATGCAGATGTCTATGCATACATATATTTATCCATGTATAAGTTATAATATAACTAGTCTAATTAAGACTTAGTATAATGTTATATGGAGTAGGGGTGAGTATTGGCATGGGCGATACAATGCTTGTCACGATATAATATTAATATTATCACTTTATTGCATTATAACCATATATTGCGATTTTTTTTCCTGCTATCAAAATTTAATGCATAGATAAAAAAGCAACCTCTGTATATGTTCATCAAATGATATTGATGGTTGAGTTATTTTGGTATCCATGTTGTTTGGGGTTTAAGTGAGTCTATGTCTTCCACTGTGAACGCCTGAACTATAAATAATATGCTGCACTGCACTGCAAAAGGGCGCCACAGCGCGCCATCTGCCAGAGTGGCGGAACAAAGGTAGCCCATTTTCCCTCAGTTTTAGGTGAAAAAGTTTTCCTTTAAAAAAATCGATACTAGGAACTAAAAGATCGATATCATATCAGGCAGCCAAAAATCGCGATATATTGCCAAAATGATTTTTTCCCACACCCCTAATATGGACATACTATGGCTTCTACCTGCTCCTTTTTTGACCTTGTGATTGGTCTACATCTTTGTGGACATTTTATGTTATTAATATTGTTTTTGTTTTGTATCTGCTGTGTATATATATATATATATATATATATATATATATATATATATATATATATATTTTTTATTAAACTGTCTTTAATTTTTCTATTGTTCGACGAAAGTGATTTTCTAGCTAAAGTTATGACTGATTCCCCTACAATAATGAACTAAAATACTATTTTTAATCTCTAGATCAATATAAAATCCTTCCTTGGTGCTGCAAGGGTAAATTAGAAGAAAATAATTAAAGGTAAAGATTTTTGTAATTTATATATCAACTCTATGTATTTTTGTAAAAAAAAAGGTTTCTGCACAAGATGTAAAAGAAACACCATGTTTGAGGAGTTATCAATTTAGTCTGTTTAATTGTTGAGCAGGCATTACATTGTTAGCATGCATGCAAGGCTCTCCATAGATAAATAGAACTTTTACCTTAAAGGAGTAGTTCGGTTTTACACTTTAAGCCCATTTTCTGTAGTGTCCAGGATGAAATCGAATGATCGACACCAAAAGTTTGACAATTGCTCCTGTCTCTGCTTTTTTGGCTCATTTAGAATCCCCCTGGCTGCTTCAGAATGGCTTCCATAGATAGACATGTCCGATAATGTCCTTAAAACAACCTTAAGCGTTCTTTTTTTAAAATATGCTACTCACGGAGTCGTCAGCGCTGTTCAATGGCGTTCCAAAAAGTTTAAGTAAAAGAAAAAGCGTTCCTGTAGTGTTTTATTTAGCATTTTTTGTAAAATCCCATTGAGTTCTGTAGGAATAGTCAATATTCGCTGCCACCGGAGGAAGCGGAAATGGGGCCTGTTTGCAACAGTTGTAGTCTTTTTCGCTTCACTCTGTGTACTCCGTGCGTCGAGGTGCTAACGTCTCTATTTAAACACTTTAAAACTCTGAAAATGGAATACTAAAGGTGGATTCTTGATTCTCGATTCTTGATTCTCGACCCCATTCTCGACCCCAAGGTCTAATATTTCCTAATGCAGCGTTTTCAATGAGTAATATAATTAATGGAGATTAGAAACTGAGTGGCTTTGGACTTTAAAGTTTGGCTTCCTGTTGTCGTCTAACTTCTAATCAGCTGAAAACAGCTCTTTCGGTCTTCGCTCAGTAGCAGCTTCAACAAAGAAAGTTGAAGCTTTTAGTGCGAAGCCTCAAAATGCGTGAAATGTTGTGTTTACTTGTCAACAAAAATGATTATACTTTGACTTCTCACTAGAGTAAAATACCAAAATACGTTACACCGAATTTAAAGGATTTATTTATTCTTCTTTCCTCATCTTGTGAGTCGTCTGCTGAATCTGTTAATACTCATTTTTTCTCATCCTGTGTGCTCATCTTTTTTTCCATACACCTCTCCCCTGGTTTCCAGTCCCTGTGTGATGCTGTATGTATTGGTATCATTAGCAGCCATACTATGATGGATGGTGCTGAGTGGCTGTGGCCTAATGGGGTGGGGCTCTGCCTAAGCACACTATGATTACCTCCAGCACATGCACTCATACAGATGCATTCACCAGCAAACATGTTTCTCAATAATGCAATCCACTCTGGCGCGTATTTCCAACTAAAACATCGCAGAGCAACACAATGTCGTTAAAGGGACTACTCGGAGATTAATAAAATTGCTATTGAATTGCGGCGCCCCATGCTATTTTTTTCATATTCAACTCACACAAACGGTTTGTACGCAGAAACACACAGAGCGTTTTGAGTTTTAAGAGGTTTGTATTGACTCAGAGCCCCACTGGGAAGTGAATGCCAATAGCCCCTCCGCTCTGTGAGAGTTCTGACAGACCAGCAGCCCAATATACCGCAGGGTGCTAAAAGGGTTTATTTCAAGAACTGGCAGAAAGTTTCACCTCGGGGAAGTTTTTTTTTCAAATTTCTCATGCAACATTGCTGTGTGTTTATGTGCTGAATGTTGGAGCGAAAAGTTCAAAGAGTTTCAAATGAAGAAAAACCAGGCATGCCAGTTGCATCGGGTGTCTGACAGTCCCATGATGATCCAGCAAGACATTGCTGTGGCTGTTTACGGATGCTTAATCTGTAGTTACTTAGATGTGAAGATGTGTGGCAGTTGATCATGTCAGAGTCCATAAGAGACAACAGGCATGAGACTCAGTAAAGATTGACTTTGTTTGGCTGTCTGCCTTTTTAAATGGAAGAGTGAGCGACTGTGAGACGGTGTGTGGGTGGTTAGGCACACCGGCCATAAGCAGAAGCTGTGACTGACTGATGGGGACTCGTGGCAGGAGACATTTTAAGGAAAAGCGGCGTAGGAGATGATCTCGGACTCCCTTTGGGGTTCTCTATAGCGCTGCCTTTAGGGCCACGGCTCTTGCATATACATTTTAATTATAATCTATATTCTTAGTAAGCAGCAGGATATCACATAGTAGCAAATCATGTAGTATGTGTTTTTGAAAAAGAAATGAACTCCCCTGGATTTGAATTGTCTGTTTTCATTTTATCTTTTATTGTCTCTTAGTAGTACAGTAGTGTCATGATTTTCTTAATGGATCTGACCCACATGCAGTAAACCAGTCAGAGAAACCAGGGTCAAAGTTTAACAGGTTTATTGAGGAGATGAACGGGGTTGGATTCAGGAAACTCAGGGTACTGGTGAACCGGAACTGGAAGTGGGAAGGGAAGTATCAGAGGTTAGTTCAGGGTCCGTGGGAACTTTGAACGATGTCTTTGGAGAAACAGAGAAAACGGGACTCACGTTAGTTGAGGAAACTTTCTTCCCAGAATCCAGGCTTGTGTGGGATAACCATAGAGGGAAGCACTCTATTGAGGCTGGATGTTTTGATATGGTTGGTACCTGAGGCACTATGGAGCCGACTGTCACCGGATTCCAGGAGGTCTTGAACTTTTAATTGGTCTGGAGTGATTATGGTACATGCTGAGTCCAGGTGAGACTCCAAACAATCTTTAATAAGGGGAAGAAGTAACCAAATTTTCCAGCTTGCACAGATGGTTGGGTGATAGGCAAAGACTAGGGGTTGTCAAAAGTATCAAACTCAAAAGTATCAATACTGAAACGTTGTATCCGATACAATACTCGCTTTTAAAGTATCATACAGTGCTACCACCAGTGGCACCTAAGCGTCATTCATCTAAAGTGCAGAATAGTGGAAAATGCAGCACTTTCAGAACACTGTGTGATTGAATACCCTGCAACTTTCTGCTTCACACTTTTTTGTAATGCTGTGTGCAGCTGCTGAGAATTATTTTGTTTTTAACCGGTTTGCCTAGTGTCATTGCTATGTGTGCAAAAGCATAGCCAAGTAAGGAAAACTTCATTTTAATTTTATAAGTTTTCTATCAAGCTTGCTTAATGTTGTGCACAGCAAACAACCTGAAAATATTGTTCTTATTGTTTATTGTATTTATTTCTTGTATTTTATTTATTAATGACAATATTTCTGTAGAATTTTGGAGTCTTTGTTTTTATCCTTGTGGTATCGAAAATGGTATCGAGTATCGAATATTTTCCTTAGTATAGGTATCGAAGTTGAAAAGTTTTGTATAAGTGACAACCCTAGCAAAGACAAAACACAGTTAGAACTCAGCTAATCTCAGCTTGGCTAGAGTACCCAAAACTGCGCAAACACTCTGGCATCGGTAGTGACAGTCCACAGCTTAAGTAGTCCTCAGTGACGAGCCAACCAGCCGCAGGTGTGCGAGAGGACCAACGAGAAGAGGGCACCACCTGGTGGTGGAGGAAAAGAAAGACACAAACACAACCCACACAAACTGGATTCCTGACAAGTAGCAGCCATTAAAAATAACCCTTCCCAGTCAAACGCCAGCCAAATGGCAGCCCACTTCCCTCCAACTCCCAGCAATATCCCCTCCAACTTCCAGCCACTGCAGTGACCCTTTCTCTGAATTACAGGGTCTGACTAGTAGATGATGCTTCTATTTAGATCTTAATGTCCACAAATCATGACAGAAAGAATATTTTAGTACAAAGATTGATGTTTAAAAAGGAATTGTAGGGGACCAGCCAAGGACCAGCAAGGAAAGTAGGGACATTTTAAACGGCTACTACTGTATATTAACACTGACTTATACTTTCTTTCTCAGACTAGGTCTAATGCTAAAAATAATAAATAAATATTGTTTAGCATTCATCATTGTGTAAAACCCTAAGAAATTACAGGCTGGATTATTTCATTGACTTCCATTTGGACATTTCAAATGTGGTTAATCTTAGTCTGTTAGGACCTTTAAAAAGTAAAGAGATAAAACACATATTGACATGGTATCCGTGTCCACCGTCTAATCAGAAAAAAGGACACAAAACACATGCAATATTTAGACTCTTGTGAAAATTTATCAGGAGAAAACTTTATTTAAACTTGTTGATGTCAGGTATTCACTGCCTTTTCACTGTGGCTGATGTAAAGCCAGCTGCTCAGAACACCTGTTTGGCTTTAACAGATGTCTACAGGTGCTGCTGCTAAACCTTGATCAATCACTGCGGCTCTCAGTCATGTCCTGACACTGTTAGCATGTATTTATGTTGAAAGCAGGTTTCTCTGACAGAATCCTGCTGCTTTGGAAATTAGCAGCGTGGGCAGCAACAGGTCGGCTCTCTGACTCTCATCCTGCATCATGAAAGCAGCTGCTAACAGCTTCCGTTAAAGTACAAACACACACGCACAGACCTATTACTTGATTTTACTGCAGTGCTCAACAACTGAGTATTTGCCATTAGATGTGGTGTAATCTATCTGTGCCGTTTCTTTGTTCTATGTATTAATTATGCTTTTGCAAACGGAAATACTAACATTCATTTAAATTCTATAACAGTTTAGCATTCACTAAAACAATTTATATGCCATTTTCTTGCAGCTAGCTCTGATACAAGAGAAGTTCCTGTGGTTGCTCACTTTATGTTTGCAAAGAATGTACATTTCTAAACTGATCAGATTCACCATACTTTTTTCCCAAAGTCTTAGCTCAGTGTTTGCATCTTAAATCAATTATAAAAACCATAATTGCCACTAATAAATAACGTAAACTCAGCGTTTTCTCTTTCTCATATAGTCTTATGCTACGTCCAGACTGCACGCAACAAACGCAAGTTTAGTTTAGTCCCAAAGTAGTTTGAATATGTTTTTAAGTGAGAAAGTCCACCTGAAAACATGGTCTGTGCAGTCAGATTATCCAGATTACCATCCTGCCTTCAAATATAATTTCTCTGTGGGAGCCGTTCAGACGCCCACATATCGGTGGTGCGCTGTCACCGGGAATCCCCAGCAGCAGCTGCCTCAGGCCCGCTCGCCTCTTCACGGTTTTCCTCTACTTTTAAAGGACAGCTGGAAGGCGTTTTTCACGTACCTAATCCAAACTGAAGACACCAGGATAATAAAATCGAACATATTCTGCCGGCAGGTTTCAACATTTTAAGTTAATTTACCGTAATTTTCTGACTATTAGCCACACCTGAATATAAGCCGCAGAAGCTAAAATCTATGATTTGTACAAATACAAGCCGGACCAGACTATAAGCCGCAGGTTTTTTATGTTTAATTACCATATGGTTCGTGCACAGTGAGGATTGTCGGGAAAAAGGCAACTTTTTGGGCTCCTATTTATTATTTCTACTGGTACGTTTGTTTTCCATAACGAGGGTGTCACACAAACCGGCTTGGCGCCGCAATGTCCGGGCTCTTGGATGTCGCTAAAAATCGCATCACCGCTGTAGAAGTCTGTTTTCCCGAGGACCTCCGTGATCTCAAGGCATACCGTGACTTGTGCGTTGAAGCAAAATGTGACGCCAACATGGTGGATGGTAACCATAGATTTAGGTATTACCCTAGTGGCCGCTAGCTGTAAAAAGTCCATAGATAAGCCGAATGTTATATGTCGAAGGTCAAAAATGGTCCAAAATTACGGTAGGTGTTAATAAACCGTGTTTCAGAGAGGGAGTGATCATATAGCGCTCTGCATCCAGCAGCGCTGTGGCATCACCATCTCCCCTGCCAGCTCCTACTGTAGATCAGCTTCTCTGATTGGTTGATGAGGCACGTCCAGCAGCTGCACTTCTGACGCGTCTCAAATGCTCAGAAGCTCGTGAGGCGCTGCCTCCAGCTGCTTCAGAAGCGGCGCTGCATGACCTTTTTCTGCATCTTGATGCTTGGCGTCAACCATTGACTTTGCATGTAAACTAGCTGCTTTTGCTGCCTCTGCTGCTTGCAGTCTGGACGTAGCATTAGACTGTTAAATATTTAATGCAGCAATTAAACTTTTTGTTTTCAAAGTTTTCGCGTCAGTATGCAGAGTTTGGTCAATGGTGAGGAAATTTTGAAAGCGCCAAAACTGGGTTTGGAAGATGCCTGGATCAAAGCAACTCGTTATCGGCCGCTCTCCAGTAAGGATTTTGGTTTGCAGCAGTCAGTGTCTCTGCAAAGTGGATCAAGGAATGACGAGGGAAGATCCGTGATTAAGTTTTAGGCTGAGCAGGCGGTTAAAATGTTAAGCCTGATTGTTGGTTCCTTTACCCATCATAATGACATTAGTGCAACCTTGGAAAATAATGTAAAAGCATTTCATTTATGTTTTTATTTCTATGGGGAGACAGTATTAATAAAGATTTCGTCTTTCATTTTTCTGTAGAGATTTGAAAATGATTTTATTTATTTTTTAAATAAAACTGGGCATCCCTTTGAGGTAAGGAAATTTCCCTTTATACGGATTCATTTCCAGGTTCCAACCTACGATCTATGATTTTTGCATCTTGCCGTCTTTTAATAGGACTCCGGTGCATGTTTGTTTTTATTTTTTTGTGCAGCAACACTGCATGATTATGATTAAGCATTTTGAATAATTGATGATCTCATCCCTCATTAAGTCTCTGTCTTATGCTCTGGTGGACTCTGGCTCTATTCTGTGCACCAAAGTCCTCGTATTTTCTCTCCTCTCCACAGATGGTGCAAATTTATCACTCATTTAGGGCCCACTGATGGGGTTTCACAGGGGCTGTGAGGGATCTAAATCATGTTGAGTGGATATTTTTACCTGGCAACTATTGCACTGTATAAAATTGGAATGGCTGGGAAAGCAGTCGTGGATTTTTCTGCTTGGTGTGACGGTAACAGGTGAACTCAGAACTCATCTTATATTTATTTTTGGCAAACTTTCTGTCCATGTCTTCTAAAGCTGTATTTATTTTATACTGCAGTTAACGATTAGTGTTATTAGATCAGAATTTGCACGCCCCTGCCCATCACCAACGGTTAAACCGTCATTCATATATAAATAACATTGTCTTTATGTAAATACTTATATGAATATATTTACAAAAGCATGCATGTAAAGGTGTGCATAGCTTTAGCTTAAAAGCTTTTTTATTCTCAGGAGATGCTGAGGTCTCTAACAGGTACTCAGAGGGTAAAGCCTAAAACCCTGCTTGTCCTGCATGAGTGCAACAGCGTATCTGATTCTATCATCTAAAATATTTTTTCTGTAATCTTGTGAGAGCGTTTCTTGACTCCAAATTAGGGCTGGGCAGCTCATTGCGTTTGCAATATAATCCTAATTTCACAAAACACAATTTTCTAATTCCAGAGGCACTTATATTTAAATACACTATATTTAACATGCAAGACATTAAATTTCTCCCTCCTGCCCTTTAGGAGGTGATTAAAAGCTCAGCATACAGAAAGGTAGCCAGAGTGGCAGCTAGCATGCAGATCCATGCATGCAATGCAAGTAGGAGTAAAGTTCTGCAATAATGCGCTCTGGACAAAAATCAAAAGCCTGAGTTGACACATCTACAAACTTGGGTTTAGTGCAAAAGGAAAATCGAAATAAAATCCCTATCGCCAAAAATAATCTCAATTTAGATTTTTAGAAAAATCTTTCAGCTCTTCTCCAAATTGATTTTAAGACATAAAAGTTCCCTGTAGATGATGTAAGGTGAGACATTGCACCAGTTCATGTTTCCCTCATCTGAATATGTAACTGGCCATTAAACACAGGTGGAAAAGGTACTAAAATATCATACTCAAGTAAAAGTACCAATACTTGGATGAAATATTGCTCAAGTACAAGTAAAGTTACCCATCAGAAAAATTACTCAAGTAAAAGTAAAAAGTATCTAATTTAAAATGTATTTTAAGTAAAAGTTACTTAGTTACATAAAAAAAAAAACAGTTGAACGGGGCAGGGGATCTCTCCCATGTAATGAAAATAGGACAAGGAGTCATAAATCCAAAACTATTTAGTTTTTAATTAAAGAAAAATCTATACAAATGTATACACATGTAATGACAAGATAACACATGTCACACATGACATTTAAGACCCATTTAAGGCCAAGGATTTTCATCGTTTTGGGCAGCAGAATTCAATGTTTCAGCTAGCATTTCTAGTGAAACGTTCTCTGAACCGTCGTCGCTCTCCTGATCCACCTCCATCTCATTCCCAATCTCCTACAGAAAGACTTGGCGCCCGGTAGCCTAGATCTACATGCTGATCACGTCACTCACCGTAGTGCTTCCAGGTCTTCCTTTCGGTTTTCCAAAGTTTTTTTTTTACTCAGTAACGGATTGGATTTGTAATGTAACGGAATACAATACTTCACTCAAAACGTAATCAAGTAAAATTAAAATTACCGATTTTAAAAACTACTTGAAAAATACAAAATACACAAAAAACTTACTCAATACAGTAACTTGAGTAAATGTATTTCATTACTTTCCACCTCTGCCATTAAAGATGCGTCTAATTTCCTCAGACATTTGTGAAAATATGTGAGTAAAGTCAAAGGCTGAAACAATTTTCACTTCTCAGTGTTTGGTGTAATAGCTCTAGTTACTACTTTAATACCAAAAACTACAGAAGAGGATTCTAGGGCCACTGAAAAAAAAAAAAAAAAGTTAACTGATTTATAAATTTTATTTCAGTTTAACATGGGAAAAAAGTCTGGGAAAAAAGAATTCTGCCTTTTTTTTAGAATTCTGACTTTCATCTCAGAATTCTGACTTTAATATCAAGAATTCTGACTTTAATCTCAGAATTCTGACTTTCTTCTCAGAACTCTGACTTTCATCTCAGAATTCTGACTGAATTCTGACAATAAAAAAGTCAGAATTCTGATATTCTGACTTTTTTCCCATACTATACTGAAATAAAATAAAAAAAACTTCACATGGATGTTGCTTTTATCTAAATTAATATTGTTGTTGATGTCACACTGTTCTGAGCTACTGCATTATCATAGTTCTAAATGAAGGTTGGTCATTGTTTGATATAGTGTCAAAGTATTTTTTAGACTATTCCCCTGTTGCCTCTTATACCCTTCTTCCTTCATCACATTTAAAGTCGTTGGGAAGTCATATTTAAATGTCAAATATTTCTGGCTTAAACGTGTATATAAATGTAATATTTATCAGACACTATTGTCCAAAATTTAGAAGATTTCTATTTAAAAAAACATAATCCTGTCTTAAAATCTGTGTTTTTTTTTTATTATCTTCTGCAGACCAGTTAGTTCTACGTCAGTCTGAACACCTAAATTCAGCCAATCATATATCAGCGGTCATCTGTCAATCAAATTTTTTCAGTCCATAGCATGCTTGATTCATATGCTTGGCTAGCTAATATACATAGCCGGTTGAAACCAGAATCCTTTCCTTTTCCCATTGAGTTGCGTCCCAGTGTTCATGGGATGGGCGTCAGCTGTACTTCGGCAGGCGTGAGAGCTAACAGAACTGGCTTGGCGTTAGCGAGGCAAAGGGCTCAAACATATACGGCTGGAAGCCTTCTACACCAAACCAAGCTTCTGCGCCCTGGCGTCCTCTTCCACAACATCTTTCATCCCGCTTTCCTCCTCTAAATAAAAATGGATGAAGGGAGGAGACTCATCCACGACCTCCGACACTAAACTCTCCTCCTCTTGCATGTTTCCGCTGTCCATAGCGTTCGCTTGACAGTGTCGTTTCTAAGTCACCAATTTGGTGCTACTTGGTCCCAATGGAATTTCCCATTGGGAACCTGCTAACGCTAAGTTGCTAACAGTTAGCAAGATGCTTCTGACAAACCAGCCACAACCAAACATGTTTCACGAACCTTACTCCATGACAATCCCGCGCCCTTGATAAACAACCAATCACATTCACTTATTCACTGCGTGGTCGGGCACCACTGGGAGAATTGAAAAATGCAACAATTTGGAACAGCCGCTTCCCCAAGACTTTAAGTTTCCTCTGGACTCGTTCCCCAAGCGCCACATGGTAATGCCTGATTGGCCAGCAGCCATGTGAATTGAATAAAGTTATGAATAAAAGTTTTTCTTAATGGCTCTAGGCTTTTCATTGGGTGTGTAGCCAATGAATTAATTAGTAACTGGTAGTCCTTAGGGCTGGGCGATAATTCGATTTTAACAATAAATCAATTTCCTTTTACATTTTTTCCCCCAGTAATGCACTCTTTGGTCTTCCGTTGCTCAAAATAACATCAGTTCACCACTTTCTGTTTTTACATGTGTCCTCATAACTGCTTAACAAGTTCACTGTGACTCAGAAAAAAAGAAGTTTTCAAGTTTGAAGACATTTCTGTAGTTTCCGAGTGAGGTCACGCGCACAAAAAGATGGAGGCGGAGATGAAGTTACTGAACATTCAGTTGGTTTTATTAAACTTCTGCATGCTAATAAAGGTAGGCTATCCGTGTTGCAGTGGTACGGCGCTCCTTTAGTGGGGGGACCTTACCTTACGTAGCCCCGCCTAAACGCACGGCATTATGGGATGTGAAGTTTGTATACACTATACATCCATACACAACAGTTTCTTTTCCCATCCAGGAAGCTTTTTCAATTCAAAATGTCAGGAAAAGCGTTGAGTTTGAGGTTTTATACAGCAGCCCAACAAAGCCTGGTTTTTGTGTTTTTATAATACCTCTAGCTGAAAACATTTAGTGTTGTATATTTTCATTGTTTGTTGTGAAACATGATTTTTTTTTTTTTACAGCATTTTTTTTACAGCTTGAACTTTGTTGCCCTTTAAATTAGGGTCACCTCCCAAAGGGTATAATTGAAATAAAGCTGTTTGTGTTTTTTATTATGAATCTTCAGTAATTAAAAAAAAAAGATAAATCAGATTTATGCCTTTAAAATAGCATAGTTTGGAAAAGCGGTTTAGTTTTATACTGACACTATGTCAGCTTTATTTCTGACTATGGAGGTCACTGAGAGGTTTTAAACACATAAAAACAGACTGAGAGGATTTGAGATTTGTGACATAGTTCATTATCCTACTGGTAGCTATTAAAAAAATGATGCCTCCAGATTTTGGGATTAGCAAGGTCAGCAACAATAATCTGGAAGATTGTGGTGTTTAAATGATGCTCAGCTGCTAATGATGAACTCAAAGTGTGTAAGGTTAATTTCTCCAATTTCATGACATAACCAGCAGCAGTCTAAACCACATATCACATCTACCCCTTAAAGTTTGAATCAGCAATCAGATAATTATCTCGCAAATTCCATTAAATTTTGATCAGCCTGCACAACGGCTTTTCACTATTATTGAGATAGCAATGCAAACCTCCATTGGATAGTGTTGTTTGATGTAAAGTAATATTTTTGTGTTATTTTGTTCTAATCTATTATGTAGGGCAGTGGAGCTCAAACGTTTGTTACTGAGTACCAGCTGAGAAAATATTCAGCTGTCCAAGTACCACCATGATGACCGGTTTATAAATATAGCCATTATTTGCCCTCTATATTAGTTTTTAACACACAGGAGACACATTATTCCTCGTTGTGGTTATTTATTGTTACCTGAATTGTTGTCTTACTGAGTTATTTATGGAGTTTAGGGCTGCAACTAACGATTATTTTAAAAATCGATGAAGGTCGGCGTTAATTTTTGATTAATCTAGGAGTAGAATCTGACGAAAATATTTTTTTATATTAACCTCTTTATTCCAAAATAAACATTTTATTCAGAACAAACAAGCACACAAGTACAGGTTGCTCATTAGCTGTACTGGTGCAATATGAAAAATAAATATTTGTGTTAAAACTACGCAAACTTACATGAGAAATGTAGCTGTACATCCACAAAATATAGGCTACTTTGTTTCATAAAGCGCAAAATAAGACATTCTTGTTTTTAAAAGCCTCTAAGGGGTTGAAACAATAGGCCCCCCATTTCAACAAATGAGGTTTTTTTAGACTAGAAGAGTTCTGCCTTTTAAGACAGGAAAGTATAGCAGTTAAAGTTGCTACTTGAGAAAATACTGAACCATAGAGATAAAAATAGCCCTGTGATTCAAATTATAAATTGTATTTGGAATAAAAATGAGAGAACTAGGGGTGCTAAAAACACATCCTCCAAAGACAGATATTTACATGGGAATGTGGCAGATCATTAATTGACATATTACTGATCTTGCTGGATTTTATTCTGCTTTACTTCCATAAATTGGAGGATCTTTACTTTATCTTTGCCAGAAGATTTAAACTTTAAAAGCCTTGCCCTCATAAATTGCAATCTACTTTTATTTATAAAAGGAAAGCTATTTTAATTATTGTGATCAATTTACGCCGTCAATCGCAGTCTGGACGCTGAGGGGAAACATCCTGCTGCTCTGACTGCAGCGCTGAGGAGGGACTCCTGGGCTTGAGGTTTGGATGGGGGCCCGCGGTAGAGTAGGAGCGATACATGCTTTCACGTAAAGGTCTCCAAAGCCGCCAGTGACACGTACAAAGTCGCCAGATTTGTGCGCTGAGTAAACTTTTTATAGTCACTGGAGGGGTCTGAAATATGGCTAAATATAGCGGCGACAAAATTACGCTGAGGTTGGCAACACTTGCACCACACCGCAGCGCTTGGCTCGGTTCTGCCGTAATTTTTCTTCCCCGTTACAGTCAAGTGGCAGCGATGGACGGCGGCGGCGGATGACGCATTAATTCCAAGAACACAACTAATGCGATGGATGAAATTAGATTTATAGCGGCGCACTTAAAGTCGATTTTATCGATTTTATCGGTCGTTGTTACAGCCCTAATGGAGTTATTTACAAATATATACAACTCTGCCCAACAATTTATAAGCGGAGACCTACTCAGTCTCACTTAAGCCCGAACTCCAGATATGCGGGGATATATATTTCCTTTGAGAGTTTTGCGGCAGTTTAACACCTAACATTACTGCTTGAAGCTGGCCGCCCAGGCATTTCAAAGAGTCAATTTGTCATGGAGTCTTTAGACGTTAGCATGTAAAGTGCTTGGTTTTGTTTCCTCGCTCGACTCATGCACTTTTCTTTTCTCCGCCCTTTTCCCTCCACTTAGCCACGCTTTTAAACTCATTTCCAGGTTATAACATTACATTTTTTTTTTGTTTTTCTTGCATTTGCTTGCACCAACAGTTGAAGTGATCCTATGCTAGTGATCCCATGATTAAGCTACATGACTACGTATGCAGAGCATGTTTGCAACAAATATTTGCTAAGGCAGAATTTAATTTATCGAAAGCTACATATTTGTTTTAAAACGTTGTATTTATAATACATTACATTTTCCTTTTTTTATTTATTTATTTTTTTTCTTGTAAGTGAAAATGTGGAAAAAAATGTGGAAAATGTCAAAACATGACCCTGCGTACCACTAGAGGGCGTTCGCGTACCACTGGTAGTAGGGAATAAAGATTTTTAATTGGAATATTTTATTTATAGGAATCCAGGATGTTATTTTAGTGTTCCCTTTATTTTTCAGTAGTACATTTGTGATAACAATCAAGGTAAACTAATATGTCGTATCGAATGGCTGGTAAGCATCATTTTTAACTAGGGGTGCACCGATAAATCGGCCGGCCGATCGATCGGCCCCGATTTCCTTAATTTAGGGTGATTGGTGATCGGCCGATATTTACATATGAAACCGATCTTAACCACCGATCTATTTACCTCCGCAAGTGTCTTAAAATCAGTTGCTATTCCATATTTTTTCTTTTGTTGAAGTTTTGTTTTTGGAAATGTAAAAAAATCAAAAGACCAATGTTGTAGTCTTAAGTTTGTTTTATTTAATTAATATTTATTATTTAATTCATTTTCTATGTCAAGGCTCTACCTCATGGGCAGTTAAAACAAGTTTATAATGGTTCGAGGCTAATGTTCAAGGGCATGTTTTTCAAGAAAAGATTGTAACATTGAAATTGAATTGCGATCTTGTAACACAGTGTTGGTTATAGCAAAAAAATAATAAAATCGGTATAAACCAAAAATCGGAATTGGCAGGTCAGACTTTTTAAAGATCGGTGATCGGAAATCGGCCAGAAAATTGCAATCGGTGCACCCCTATTTTTAACAGCTGAGAGTCAATAAATGCTGTGTGTAGCTTTCAAAATATGATGCAAAGTAATTACTTTGTACTGTTTAATGGTGCATTTGCTCTATTGGCTCGAACAAGGGTGGCGAGGTCGCCTTTATAATTTCATTTTTAGAGCAGTATTTAAACGTTAAGATCTGCAAAGAAAATAGAGATTTTTTTTGTGTTACTTTAGTCAGATAAATAAACATTTTTGCTTCTTTTTACTTACTGCTATCATTCATCCATTCATCGTCCGCTGAAGCATAAAATTAAACATTTTCTACCCCCATCAGAATGAATAAAAATGCATTAATGTATATCTGAAGGGGTGAGGAAATGGTGCTCCTGGTGTATGTTTATAATGCGCTCTGGCGATCATGAAAATCCATTTCCATATTGCTTGCTTTGCCCATTTCTGCTTACTGCAAGCAACCACAAATCACAGAGTGATTCCCAAAGGGGGAGGAGACAAGCCCTCAGCTCCACAGGATGCTTTATATTGAGAAAGATGAGTAACATGCAGCTTCTGTGGTTTATACACCAGAAGAAAAGATCCGATCTGAATAAAAACCCATTGCTGTTACCAGAAAAATCTTGAATTGATTCTTAACCCCAGCATATATGTTTTGCTTGGCGTCGCTCTGAAGGATGTAGCGAACGATCAGCTGAAGATGCAGTGAAAGAGGTGAAATCAGAGTACGGGTTTATTAATAAAGGTATAACCACAATCTGTCAGCAAAGCTGCTGCTTCCCCTCTGCTTTACACACACATCTGAATAAGATTTGCATTTTAGCACATTAACAAGGCAGAGGAGACACACACGCTGGCATACACTGGGGAGGTGCAGGGAAAACGAGATTCGTTTTCATCTATTTCCCCTTACAACATGAAAAAGGAGGAATCCCCCATAGACAGCGCAGCTCTTTGATATCTACAGCCTAGTGTCTGTAAATAGGTTAGGTGAAGATGAAGTGTGTGAGCGTATTCTTGTGTTAGAGCCAGTTTTGCACACGTGTCTGTTATCCGTGTGGAGAGCCCTATTTCTGGCATGCGATTGTGGGCGGGTAAGTATATGGGTGCGTGTATGTATGTTTACCTTTTCCTTCCCAGGCCTCTGCTGAGTGCTCCCTCTTGCCGTTCATGCAGGCATCCAGTCGTTTGCGGCTCTCAAAGCAGCTCGGAGCCAGATGTTCCAATGCAGCTCCTTCTTGTTCTGACTGGTGGCCTAATTGATTGCCTGATAAACGCTTATGATTGTGGCCTTCCTATTTATCCAGTGGAGAGAAGCAGAAATAAACTTTTGGCTGTTAAAATGTATTCATAGGGGGCTTATTCTAAGCTGTCAGGTTATCAGTCCATCAAATAACAACAGAGAGAGAGACAAGACACAGCTAAACACTCATAAAGGCACTTAGAAGAGATTAGCCAAGAATATAACTCCTTTCCTCTCACAGTCCATAAACAGCCGGGTTTATGGACTGTGAGGAAGCTGGAGAACTAGGAGACTGCCTTACACATGCTTCTGAACAGGAACAATTTAAACACATGAGCTCGCAGAAAACATGCAAACTCCATTCAGACAAACCCCCAGGCTGGGATTCAAAGCCAAGATCTCACTGCAAGGCCACAGAACTGCAAACATTTCCACGGTACTGATGAATTCAGTGCTTCTAGTTTCCTCAGGCGTAACATTATAAGTGAACAGAATCATCTTTCTAGTCTATTCTCCAGGTAAATGTTGCAGTTCTGTGAGGGTACAGTAGCACCCATTCAAAATGGCCCTTCCTAGTCAAACGCTTATCCGAATGGCAGGCCCACTGCCCCCAACTCCCAGCCATCACTGCAGTGACCCCGTGCCTTCATAGCTGTTTTACCGTGACTCCACCCTCTCAATGAATTACAGGGTCTGACCAGCAGAAGACAGCTTCCCTTTAAATCTTTAATGTTGACAAATCAGGAATGTCAGGATTTGGTGTTGGTTTGAGGACCTAAATGCAGTGAGGCAAGTAGGCAGAGGTGAATTTAAGTTTAATGAGGTTTACAGAGCTGAGGCAGGAATATAAAAATCCAACAGAAATAACAGATGAAGAAACCAGGGAGACATCAGGGGAAACCAAAACTCTCAGAGCATCAACAAGATCATCAGGAAAGCCAGGAGAGATCACAGGTAAGTGGTGACAGGACGTTAGGGCGAGGATCCAGTAAATGTGGAACTGAAGAGGGAGGGCTTGGGCACAGGAAAGTGCAGAGGGCTAACGAGAGGATTGAAAACAGGTGAGGACAGAGCGGAAAACAGAACTAGGGAAAGAGGACACAAGAGGGCAGCAGAGGACAAACAAAATGGAAAAACCAAGACTGTGACAGTACTCCCCCACTTAAGGGCGGATCCCAGACGCCCCAAAATGTTCAAAACAACCCAGCCAGGGTGGGGCTGTTGAGGGGGAACCAGTAAGGAGGGCACAGAAACAAAACAGAGTGCAAAAACAATCCACCCAGGGTTGGCGAGAGGGCAACAAAAAGTCTTCTGGAGGCAGACGAGGAAGAGTTCTGGAGGCCGCCGCTGCGCTGGAGGCGCAGGTAGACACTTTTGGCGGCCGCCGCGGGTCAGGCGACGACGGGCGAGGGCCTCTGGCCTGATGACGCCCGGCTTTACCGCAGGAACCTCAGAGAAGAACGCATCGCCTCCGCCGCTGCAGGAACCTCGGGAGGGAGTGATGCCGCCCGCTTCGGCAGGAAGCCCGAGGAGACGACGCCTTCATGGCAGCCGCGCTCTGCAACAGGCTCGAGGGGGGCCGCCGGGACATGCGCTCTCAGAACGGTTTCAGAGGGGGGGCCGCCGACGCAAGGCAGCTCAGAACGGAGCTCGAAGGGGCCGCCTACCGCGCTCAGGAACAGGCTCGAAGGGGCCGCTTCACTAACTCTTATTGATCTCGTTGACGTTGTAGGTCAATCAATATTAGGGACACGCTCTGGATTTACAGTATAGTAGCCATTCAAAAATCCCATCACTTTACTTGATGGGTCCCCGGCTGGTCCCCTATAATTCTTTTTAAAACATCAATATTTGTACTAAAATAATCTTTCTGTCATGATTTGTGGACATTAAGATCTAAAGAGAAGCATCATCTCCTGGTCCGACCCTGTACTTCAGTGAAAGGATGGAGTCAGAGGAAAAAAATATGCAAGAGGGGGTCACTGCAGTGGCTGGAAGTTGGAGTGTAAATTTGTGGCTGCTATTCAGATGGCTTTTGACTGGGAAGGGCCATTTTGAATGGGCCGCTACTGTATCTATGGGTCAGAGTTCAATCCATCCTCTGAATATCTAATTAGGCACTGTTATAGCTTAGAGATATGGAGCTCTTCCTGATTCACAACTTAACAGGAGAAAATCTCTCAACTTTATACATTATTTAAAATTGGGCAACTCAAAATATGACAAGAATAGTTACTGGTTGTTAAAAAGCCACTAACTGTCAGGTCTTGGTTGAGGTTTGGGAGGACCCAAATGCAGAGGTAGAGAGTGGCTGAGGTGATTTCTTGTAGAATTTAATAAAGAACAGTTAATAAAGGCAGGAATCCATCTAAAACTGTAACACAGACACGTGAACCATGGAGACATCAGGGGAAACTTACATTACAAGGAGCCAGGGAGAGACGAGGTGAGATGACAAAAAGCGATGACAGGACCAGCAACAACAAGGAACCAACAAGTGAGTGACTGCAGAGGGAGAGTATATATGGACTGACAGAGACAAAGGGAGGGCTAACGAGCTGATGAGGAGCAGGTGTGAGAGGAGACAACGAAGGAACCAAGGGGAAAGGAACACACACACACACGAGGGCAACAGAAAAACATGAGAACTAACATAAATCTAGAAATAACAAAACAAGAATTAAACCAATAAAACTAGAAAACATGGAGCAAAGTAAAGCGCAACAGAACCAAGACCATGACACTAACTGTACAGTTTGCAACAAGCCATGTGCTTGAGAGTATTATGGTCAAACTCTAGACCTGAATCCAATTAAAAATCCTTAAAAAGACTTAAAAAATGCTCCTCAGAGACATCTTTCTATATCAGTCCGGGAGACTCCCTGATATAGATAGTGGATTCACAGCTGCACTGACCCACTATGTTGTGTCTTTGTTTAGTACCAAGACATTAAAGACCTCTTTCTGCACCAGTCCCTGACCAGCATCATCAGGTTTTCAGCTCGATTAGCCATGACAGCTGACGGCCAGCAGGCCTTAAATGCATCACAGTCAGTGCTGGTCAGATATCCTCCGCATGAGCTGCTGGATGTTGCAGGTCATATGTGCAGTGACACAGACTTTAACATCACAATGAGATATAGGCTAACATCTCATCAGAGTGAACTTTTTTAGCGTTAAGACGAGGTGGTGTGTAAGTTAGTAACTTTGAGCAAGGACAAAATTAGATCAGAAGCTTTTAATAACAATATAAACACAGATCATGCTGTGTAGTTGGTTTTATTTCTAAACAAATATATGGCTACTGATAAAATAGTTGCTCCACTCAGGATATTTCTTTGCAAAAGTTGTTCTTATTTTAGATGTTTTAGTTGTGTTTACCCATAGCTACTTAAAAATGTGTTATAGATATCTGATGGAGTCAGAAAGGTATGGAAGAGAATTAGGGCCACTGAAAAGAAAAAAGTTAACTTGATTTTTACATTTTATTTCAGCCTTAGTATGGGAAAAAGTCAGAATTCTGACTTTTCTCAGAATTCTGACTGGAGTTCTAACAATGAAAAAAGTCAGAATTTGAGATTAAAGTCAGAATTTGACTTTTTTTTCCCATACTAAAACTGAAAAAAAAATTAAAATCAGTTAACTTTTTTTTCAGTGGCCCTTAATCCCTTCCTCGTACAGAAAGGGATCAAAATGTTTGTGAACTTCTAAATCTTAGTTGAAACAGAAAAAAAATTAAAGTCGAAAAAAAATAGAAGTTGATATCTAATGTCAAATTTTTACCTTACTACGGAGCCCCTTCTTTGATGACATGGTCAAAAAAAAATTTTACATTGTGGCCACGCAGTAGTCATTTGTGAAACGCATAATGGACTAACACGTCGCACGAAATACTTATATCAATAATATTGTAATATCATTCCTGGACAACTGAATTGCAAAACCATCCGGTAGCGCCCAGCTTCTCCTAGGCGTCTACGAAAGCGCTCGTTGCAGTCGGCTCCGTCCACTCCAATCCCGCGTGACATTTTATGTTGCTAAGACGCCGGCATTTTAGGTGGAAAAGCAGCATAGTGTAAACAACCGCAGCATAGCTAAAGCGAAGGACTAAAGGCCCGTTTACATAGCAGCCTGTCCAAGATAAGTCATTACAGTTAACATAAGCCTGAAAACAGGGGCGGATTTATTGATATTATTAATAAATTTAAATTTCGCGCTTGCGTTAAAAGCGCGAAATGCTTGCGATGGCCAAGAGAGCGTATGGCCGCGTCTCGCCCGAATAAACTTATTACAAGTGGCCCACAAAGTATTGAAAGGTATTTTAGATGCGCACGCGATAAACCTTATTCGCGCGTGGCCGCCGAGAGTGAGTATTTATTGCGCCGCGCGTGCATTAGCCGCGTATTGCGTGGCCGTCAAGTAGTATTTCATGCGCGCACGATAAACTTATTGTGTGGCCACGCGGTAGTATTTCGATTCGCACGATAAACTTATTGCGTGGCCACGAAGTAGTATTTCGATGGCGCGACGTTATATGCTGCTATTGCGGTGCGACAGCGAGAATACTACTTTCGTGCGCGCGAAATACTACTTTGTGGCCACAATTAAACATTTTTTTTTGACCATGTCATCGTAGAGGCTCCTGATACCTTACAATGTCAGAAACTGAAAAAAGCAAACATAAAATAATAAGAATTGAATCTAAATTCAGTTTAGTATTTTAATTGCACTTTTTACAAGTAGCTCCGTCACATAATGCATCACTAGGAACATATTTCCTGTTCTAACATCTTTAAAGGTTTTAATCTTCACTGCATTATTAAGGACTGTGGCAATGTAGGTTGTAAAAAAGATTAAACTTACCTGATTAGCAGTGCCGCTCGAACCACTCGGTGCAGACACTGTTGTTCCGTGAACGGATGTAGAATTTAGTTTGCGGTCGTGGGAAAGTTTTTCGGTTTATAAAATGGCTGTTTTTTTATATATATATTGATGCATCCTGGAATGATGATTAATGACAGTTCGAGTGTAAATGTCTTTAAAGTAATATTTTTCTCGGAACTTTGCCAAAAAGGCAAATAAATGCTGCAGAAAACGTGTTGCTCAAGTAGTTAGAACTCCTACAGTCCATGAATGCAACATGGAACAGGACAATTCTCCAGAGCTGCTGCAAGCTGTCAATCACGTTTCCCCGCCCACTCCTGTCAGATTATGGGGTCAAAATCTGATATGTGAAAACTAATTTGAAAGTGTTAAAAAAAAAAGTCCTGAAACTAGCGTGAATTAAAGAAACTGAAAGAAATGGCTTCGAATTTGAAAATCTGTAAATTCCAAAACTGCAAAATAAAGAAAGGAAAATGTAAAAAGAGGAAAACGTGTAATTAAAATACTAAACTGCATTATAAATTTTTCAAACTGAGGGCAGAATTCCCTAGATCCAGATTCTTATTATTTTATGTTTTTTTTTTTAGTTTCTCAGATTATAATGTAAAAATTTCTACATTCAGCTTTTATTTTTTCCGTTTCAACTAAGATTCAGAGGTTTGCAAACATTTTTGACCCCTTTCTGACTCCATACACTTCTTATACTAGCTCTAAAGGCTTAGATTTTTGAAAGTAAGATTTTGTGAAATACCTTCATTACAACACAAACGTTATATGGTGGGATTATAAGAGCACTGGACGATGCCTTGTGTCTCTGGACAAATGACAGCCAATCCCAAATATTAACTCCACTCTTGGCATTCCTATGGTACATTCACGCCGAACACGAATGTGACTGAACTGAGTGAATTTGATGTTATCCTTTTGTAAAGGTGAGTTTGTTTCCAGTGCATGTTTGGTAATCAGAATGAAGTTGCATTGTTAGTATAACCGAACACACAGAGACCAAGGCAACATTTAGCAGATGTTTAAACATCTGAACTTCTGTTAATTTGTGTTGCATCAACCTATCAGGGGCTTGATTTGGCTGTGATGTAGCAATGTTTCTCTAACTTAAAGGGAGAAAGTACACCCCAAAACATGATTAGCCTTCATTTTTCTCACCTCCCCTGCTGAACAACACTCTGGGTACTTTTTGATATCTCAAATGCATCTGGAGATCTGGGGAGGCTGCTTGCTGTCTGCTGACATTCAAATAATGGAGGTCTATGGTAGGCGCCCGAGGCAGAAAGGTCCATAAAAGTCCACAAAAAGCGTGTCAATATTCCTCCATACTGCTCGTCCAATGTATTCCAAGTGTCTACTGAGTGGGTAGCATCCAGAATTTACTCAAGAAAGCAGGAGAAGTCATTTAGAATGTTTTTTAGAGCATAAACAGTAGTGTATAGGATTTCCTGAAAGCGCACCTGCGCGTTCCACGAGGTTCTACGGAAACCGCGGCCAGGCCAAACCAGATGAAAGTCGCATTCAGCGTCTGCTTTCTGCCAATAATGCAAGCGTAGAAGAAGAAATGCTGCTGTTTACCTGTGCAAAGAAAGAAACAACGAAAGAAAAATGATCTGAGGACTTCAGTATTGAGGAAAAGCATGAGTTCTTTGCTGAGCTGAATGCGCACTTTCATCTGGTTTGGTCTGCCGCGGTTTCCGATAGCGTCGTGAACGCGCTTTCAGGAAATCCTATACACTACTGTTTATGCTCTCTAAAACATTCTAAATGACTCTAGTTTAGAGTAAATTCTGGATACTGCTACCCACTCAGGACACTTGGAATACATTGACTCCAGAAAGCAGTATGGAGGAATAATATTGACATCGCTTTTTTGTGGATCTCCTTTATGGAACTTTCTTGCCCTTCTTCGGGCCAGGACCTCCATATTACTTTGAATGTCAGTATATGCAAGAAGCTTCCAGATCTCCAGATGCATTTGAGATATCAAAAAGTACTCCAGAGTGTTGTTCAGCATGGGGGTGAGTAGAAAATGAAGGCTCATGTTTTGGCTGGGTGTACTTATTCCTTTAACATTGTCCAAACCCAGCTTATTAGAGAACTCTTACTGTTAATAACTCTACAGAAGCTCACTTCCTAAAGTCTACTTTTTCCTCAAAGCGACAGGACTCATTTTTTACTGAAGTTAAATCTAGTTTAATTCACCATGTTAAAAGTCTTGGTAGTAAATTGTATATAAGATTTTTATATGACCTGCAGACATGCAACAAGTCATCTCCATGTCACCTGTTGTTCTATCCAGCTACTTTACCAGGTGGTTCCAATCTGCACAATTATATTCACTATGCAGATTGAACTCACCTGGTTCAGTGGCTGGTGGAACAAATTCATGGCACTGAGACGACTTAATGACTCCACATCCTCCAGCTCTGATACTAACTCTCTCTTTATTCCCATCTGCCCTATACGCAGGATACTGCCATCACTCTATCAGTGTGTGTAATGTCAGTACTACAGCGGACTGTTTAGAATACAGCAGTTTTTGGAAGATGTATTAAAGATGTCAATAGTTCAAACAGTACAAGTTCTTGTAAAATTCAGACTTTTGGGTGGAGTCCAGTGGGTCACACTGGACACAGATTACCATTCGCTGGAACTGCAGATGAAAAGCAGAAGTGGGATGACAATGTGGATTTATTACACCTATTTATGTCAATATTTACCCGTGATTATGCTGCTTTAATGGGTGGAACTATTTTTGTGGTGCAGTGGTACCAACATTTTCGTTTTATGCTACAGGCAACTTTGATTACTTTCAGATCTACACCTAATCGACAGCTTAAACCAAAAGTTGTGGATTGGTTCTCTAGTTTAGTACTTTAGTGTCCAAATCCACTTATTTATGGGCATTCAAAAAAAGGATGTAAGGCTGACTTATTTCAAATGATAGAAAGGAAAGCATAGTTCTAAACACGTCTTCATGTTCAGCTGTGAAATTCAAATTCACGGTATAATATGATACATCCTGGCTTGTATCTGTGTTTCAGGCTGACGGTTATAGTCTAGTGGTTTGAGGAGCTATGGCATCTGAGTGTTTATTATTGTTGCTGACCACGTGCATCCATTTATAAACTCATGCTACCCACCCTCTCATACCCCTTTTCCATCCTTTCCGTAATGCTTTACCCCAGCTGGGGTCATGAGGGGTGCTATCTCTATCTCCAGCTGTCAATGGGCGAAAGGCAGGGTCCACCCTGGACAGGTCAGCAATCCATCGCAGGGCAACACAGAGACAAACAGGAAAATTTTTAATGGCTACTACTGTAAAGAGAAATTTAGAGACGCCAATGAACCTAACAGATCATGTTTTTTGGACTGTGGGAGGGGAAGCTGGAGTACCGGAGAGAACCCATGCATGCTCAGGGAGAACATCCAACTCCATGCGAGAAAAGACACCAGGGGCGGGGAATTACACTAGGAAACTTCTTGCTGCAAGGTAAGCAGTGCTATCCACTGCTCCACCGAGCTCCCTTTTCCGACTAACCAAAAAAACTTTTTCAATCCACAAACAATTAGTTTTTAGTGGGCATGGCTCACTGACCCGCATCAAACAGAGCAAGCAACCCGGGTTAGGATCACGTTCTAACGGCTTGCCTCAGATCGGCATACAGTGGGAACAGCAGGCCCCTGTCCACATACGTACAACATTGCGGCAGTCGTGTCTGATACAACAAAAAACAACAACTTTTACAGTTTACATTCAGTAAACAATAATTTACATTCAGTAAAAATGGCGCAGCACTGGTAAGACGGACATAGGATCCAAACAATAAAGCATATTGACTACACCCTAAACCCCTTCCATGTTATCCTCCATTGTTTACTTTCCTTATTTCTGTCAAACTGATGACTTCTTCAATGATAATCTGTGTCATGATGTCATCACATTTACAGTGGCACGGGGACTGGGCCACTCAGCTTGCCAGCGGGGCAAAAGACCCGCCTTTTTTTGCCAAATGGGAAAGGAGCCATATGCCGATTGTTAGCGTTAAAAAAACCTGCATTAACTCGTATATACAGTGGAAATTAGCGTTTTGCTTCCAGCGGCGTAACATCCCAGGTAGCAAATGTTAAATAACATCAAAGTCTTCTTTGATTCTGTAGTAAAATTAAAACAAACTACATCCCATCCTGTTGCAACACTCTTTACTGCTGCACCAGCAGCTGCAAAAAAAAAAGTTGTTGCTGTTTAAGAACAAAAAATTAGCCTCAATTAACTTTTGCTATTACAGTAGACAAGCTTTTCCTTAAGAGACTAATTCAAATCAAAACTGCTGGTAAGGTTTTATAAAATTGTGATTCCAATTCCCCAGTGATCCTCCTTGAAAATTGTTTAAGAGGAAGCACACCCATTAAATGCGATCTTTGAGACTTTTTGTTTTACTTTATGTTTGTTTTTTAGTAACAGAGTTTTACATTTAAGACTTGTTTAAGGCCGGGATAATATAACAATAAATGTTAGAAAGGATTTATCATGGCTGTGTCCGCTCATATTCAGAATTCAAACTTCTGAAAGTTCTTTAAAATCTGAAATGATTCCATCCTGTTCAATAAATGATCAGTGTTTTTAATTCAGAGTAATTTTCATGTAAATGTGCTTTACTGGAGGCATCCATGTTTGTCAAGAACACTACTGCCACCTACTGGTTAGTGACATTGTCACGGTGCGGTATCGGCTGTTGATCAAGTCCCAGTGCTGTATCTGGTGTTTGTCACAACGCGCTATTATCCAAGTCATCTTGAAAACATTCTTCTTCCAAATGTTGGCTACATATTACGGGTTTTTTCTCTGGCCAGAAGTTCGATGGCAAATCCTCCCTCTTCAAGTTGGCGATCCAACGACCAACCCGTCCGTGGAGGATCAGGAATCAGAAAGGTGGAATAACTCTTTTTTTTCACTTTTACCCGATGTATTCCAGCATCCAGCTGCCATGCGCGTGGGCATTGTCAGTTTCACTATAGCTCTGGTGAATTTCAATGGGTGAAGTCCTCTGGAAATCTTCAATAATTGTTGTTGATTGCAGATGTGTCTAGTAGTTCCCATTGATTTAGCTTGTAAAGCGGGGAGAATGGCGCTAGGCTTACCGCACCGTGGCGTCACTGCTGGAAGATGGCAGGAGGGAGGGGCTACTATATTTGGGCAAAAATGGCGGCTCCCAGACTCAGTGATCTTCGACAAAAAATATTGTTTTTATTTTTTTACTGATTAACTTTAAATTCATTAAATCACTGCAAACGTATTAGTTTTAGGTGTAGATAATGACCCATTGATTATTCATTGCTAAACAGACTTTTCCTTAAATGAGAAAAAGTTAGCCTCAACTGACTTTTGCTACTAAAGTAGGCAAGCTTTTTCCTTAATAGACTTATTCAAATCAAATTTGCTGGTAAAGTTTTTTAAAAAATGTCCAATTCCCCAGTTATTCTACTTTAAACATTAATCATCACCAACTTGATGCATCGCTAATTTACTTTCTATCATCAGATAGATTCTGGTTTGGATCAATGACCAAGGAAAGAGACAAAGTGCAGTGAAGCTGGAGGTTCCTGGGTGTAACACTGAACTTTGACCCTCTCTCTATGTGCAGTTTTTATGTCATTATTTCCTGAAAGCTTGAATATCTCACCCACCCATAACACGTCATGTCATCCAACCTCCATTAGCTGATCTTTTACCCCTTTCCCTCACTTCTCTTCTTTCACGCTCTGTTGTCGCCTGAGCTGGACGTACTTTACCTTCAGCCGCTCTCATGTGGGTAGGTTTATATCCCTCATATCTACTTCTTTCTTTGGTAAAACAGACTTTTATTGCATTATTCCTCTCCTTGACTTGTGTGTGTGTGTGTGTGGTCATTCTGTTGATAGTAAACTGATCTTGTAACCGTTTGAGTTTCCTAAACCTCTTTTGATTAATCCTGTTAGAATAAAGAGGACATTTTTTCTTTCCCAATTGAACATGTGATCTGTGACAGAACGGGACCTATGCTAATCTTTTTAAATGGCTATCATGGTTGCTCATCAACAAGCTGAGCTCAGAGGTGAAATGAGATAAGCGCTTGATGAAGTGGTGCCAGGGTACAAAGGTTTATCGAGTGATTTTAGGAGAGACTGACAGCACATGTGCAGAGAAGACTGGCATATGATCTCTATGATTATCCATATTGAGATGGCAGGAGAGCTGAATGAGCAGAGCCACTAATTTAACTCTGAGCCTGATGGACAGAAAGCAGGAGGGAGAAAGAGGAACTTTCCTTTCTCCTCTCTCTTTCTTTTTCTTTCAACTTGCCTGGCAGTCTCCACCATGGCTGCAGATGATTTCTGGGCTCTAAGCTCCTGTTGGCAGCATTTAGTTTATTGAGTCACACACACATATACAGAAGTGCACAGGGGGGACGTTCACACGCGCATATACAGATCTTCACATCACCCTCCCGTCTGCGGCCGCTGGCAGCGCACCAGATACAGCCATCCAATTTGGCGCCCTCTCTTCCTCTCCTCCCTGTGCAGCTCCGCTGCCTCAGATTGCCGTCTAAATCCAGACTCGCTAAGCCGTGTTCACATCCTGCTCGGCTGCTACATTTTAGTCGTGAGCCGATTCCAGGTCAAACGTCCACCGTACTGTTCATTTCAACTTTTTAAAGAACACCCCTTTGTGCAAATAATGTTTTGACATGAGAGATGCTCTCAATTATTGTTTTACCAAATGAATTTCCCGCCTAAAGTCCAAGTCAAGCCCAACGTCTTTGTCCAAAGGACGCTTTGAAAAATAATAATAATAATCATGAAATCGAGGCTTTTTCTAGGAAACTACTGCACTACTTTATAATAATAATAAATAATGTATTGCACTCACATTTGAGAAATTCATGTCTGCATTTAACCCATCGCCTTGGGGAGCAGTGGGCTGCCGTTAGTGCGGCGCACGGAGAGCTGTGTGGGGTTAAGCGGTCTCGCCGGCTGTGCAAATCTCTACCACTAGGCCAACACTCCCCTATAGATGGGAATTCAAATTCGTAAATTATGTTTTATGGTATTTATTTATATACAACTTAGCTACTATTTACTGCTTTAGTATTTCTTTTATAATAGTAAATATCCAATTTAAAACAATTATATTTGAATGCTGTAGCGTCTCATATAATGTGTTACTGTTGCAGTGATTTTATCAGTAATAATCAATGCATGTTTCTACACCCTGAATCTTTATTTACTGTTCCCCTATCATTTGTGTGTGACAATAAAAACTACTTGCCCCTGTAGATCTGTATATGGTTAACATCGAGCCCTGTATATATATATATATATATACATATGTTTGTATATATTTAAATGCTTTACTTCCTTTTATCACTTATATTATGGATGAAATCCCAAATCGAACCTGAAGATTGGTCTAAAACTTGTTTATTGGAACAATTAAATGTAACAAAAATATAATCATTTAAGGCCACGTTCACATTGCAGCCTGAAGTCACCCCAAATCCGATTTTTTGCCTGTATGCGACCTGGATCTGATCTTTTCATGGCAGTCTGAACAACACAGATCAATTTTTCAGTGCGACCCAGTCCGCGTGGTTCTGTGGTCCTGAATCCGATACTGGAATCTGATCTTTTCACATGCGAGCCATGTCTGAACGACCAGGTGCATTTATCCTACCATGAGCGCGCCATTAGTAACCGACGCAGGTCACTTTATTATGCGTCTTGCTACACAGAAGCAGCAAGAAAAACAAACACCATTGTGGGCGATGATTCAGAGAGCAGTATTTTTTTTATTAACCACCTTTAAAGCAATAGAGGTTTTAAGGTATGGAAAGATCGCTACATTCGCTCAGAGGCACTACCATCCCATGTTTACTTCCGTAAACACGAGGAAACATGATTAATAGCATCAAAGTATGTTTATTTTATCTCTCTGATCCTGGGTCCCAAAATGATGCGATAAATGACTTCCTCTGTTATTTCTTTTCCATTTTAAAAAAGGTTGAGATTAGAATTACTCAGAGATGGGAAGTAACTTGAGAGTACAAATACTTAAGTTACTGTACTCAAAATAGATTTTTTTCTGATTTTTTTACTTACTTTACTACTTATATTTTTATGGCGACTTTTTACTTTCTACTCACACTTACATTTTTACACAAAAATATCTGTACGCACCTATACCTTACATTTAAAAAATTGTCTCGTTCACTTTAGTTTTGAATCATTTCAATGAAGTTACCGTTATTATTTTTCACGCCATCAATACCAAATTCAATCTAATTGGATGGGAATCTACGTTTGCATTTGACCACTGCATACAAGACATTTGAATCGACAGATTCGGGCGGTATTCATTCGCGCAAATCATTGCAGCTTGGTGGCGGTGGCGTTAGCATAGTAGCATGGACGACTTGAGATGATTGAAAATGAACACAACGGAGATCTAGTCCTATTGGCAGACATCCATTTAAAAATGTAGGCAACGGCATGAAAAGTGGTTTCTACTTTTACTTTTAGACTTTAAGTAAATTTACAAGCCTGTACTTTTGTTACTTTTACTTGAGTAAAGAAGTTTAATCAGTACTTCCACTTTTACCAGAGTATTTTTTAACACAAGTATTTGTACTTTTACTCAAGTACGGAAAGTGAGTACTTTTGCTAATCTCTGGTCCATTCTAATAAATAAATTTTTTAAGGGGCAGTGTAGAACTGCTGAGGTCTAGATGTTCTGGTTTTAGGATTACCTCGCTGCATTTCTTTAACTCCACATGGTGCCTGAAAGATTTCACAGCTCCAAGAAAAGAAGCAGTGAACAATAAACAAAGCCTGGAAAGACAGGGGGAGATGGGGACCCGCTCCGGGTGAAAGCCGAGGCTCCGCAAACTCCATCCTGTCTTTTCTGAATTTACTTCCTCTGGCTTTTTTTTCTCCCCTTTTACCCCTTTGCTCATTATCTTACTCACCCACTCTATGTTCCCTCACTCCTCATTTTCTTTCCACTCTGTTCATTTCTCTTCCCACTAACCCCTCTCTCCTCAAACCCGCTCTCTTGCCATCCATTTGGTGGAACAGTGCAGCTGATAATGCCTGTAATTGGAGTGACTCACACTTTTCCAGTGTGTTTGGACCAGATAAAGAATATTGTCAGCATTTTGCCGACATGGCCTCTGCTGGCAGAATTAAATGGACTCTGTTCTGTTCTGTCTGCAGCAAATTAAAAGCCTCTCAATTCATCTGTTCTCGCCCGAGGCTTACAGGGGCCTCCTATTCACGCTGAAACACCGTGGAGAGGGGGCGGCACAGAATAAGAGAGATTTCCCTCTTCCCCAAGAAACACCAGCCTTTTGGTTTTGCTCTGCACTAGTCAGTGTTTGTGGGAGAGAGAGAGAAGCAAAGAGAGGTCAAGACTGGTAGTCTAAGAAGCGGTGTGGGGATAGTCAGCAAGTAGTCAGCTTCATGATGGTGCACGGCACCTTGCAGCTTTCTCTCGCTGCCTTTGTTCTGGTATCTCTTAACTAAGAAAGCCGCTTGTCTTCAAGTGTGTGTTTTTTTTCATGTTCTTCGAAAAACAGAACAAACTGGGAGTTTGAGTACCTTTGGTTGCAAGGTTATACAGTCAGCACTTCAGACTGAAGGAGAGGCAGATGGGCTCCGAAAGGACGTAGTTTTAGGGCCAAAGGGGCCTTCAGGCTCACAAAGTGTTTGTCTTACAGAAAAAGGCCTTGAGTTTTTTTTAGGGGTCATTAAAAGGTAAATTGAAATGTTCAGCAATAGTGCAAACTGGAAATCCTACCATCTCTGTTTTCCACCTTTAATATACAGTATTTAGTAAGATGGGGGTTGCTGGGAAATTCAATTTTATAAAAAATAAAGATTTTTGATGATAAGTTGTCTGGATTTTATAATGGATGAAATATCACTGCTATGCTCCTTAAAACCTACATAAGAGTTAATTTATCAGGATGAAGAAAAGAGAATTTTAAACCTTAGTGTCTGAGCCAAAGCAAAGAGTTGCAACACATAGAGATGACCCAACCATATTTCTGTTTAGGCAAGGTCTAATTCATCATGATCTATTGTAGGGATGCACGATATTGGGATTTTGGCCGATATCCGATATGCTGATATTTTAAAACTCATGTAGCCGATAACCGATATCGATTCCGATGTTAAAGCTGGACAAAAATAAGTAGTCATTGAAAATAGCAGT
>JAGKQL010000049.1:369347-382266 GCA_018398635.1 Cyprinodon brontotheroides
TTTTCGGGGATTTCGTAGCATAACGAGACATATAGCAATATTTCATTAGTAAAAAGAGATTGATATGGTGTGTTTTAAATGGCAATATATCAGCATATGAAGATATTGGGATATGCCTTTAATGGATCAATATTTTTTCACACTGCCTTTTAGAGTTTTTATGTCTGTAAAAAGAAGTTTTTGAGGAAGAAGAAGAAGTAGTATTTTTTTTGACCTAAAACTCAGAAGCTGACCAAATATCGGGTTAAATATGACGGTGGGTGGCCGATGTCCCATATTCAGTTTTTAAGGCCGATACCGAGGGGGCTGATTATATCGTGCATCCCTAATTAAAAGTTATGTCAACAATGTGACAAATCTCAAAAGGTCAAACAGTGTTCAGTAAATGGCCACTGAAAAATGTCAACATGCAAACACTTCCTTTAGCATGCTTTTTTTTGTTGTTTTGTTTTGGCTTCCCTATTTTTGGGATCTAAAGTTGCTGATGTGGCTAGCTATCTGTATCTGGTCGGTGTGGTCGGTGAGAACCGAAATCCTCCGAGGAAGGTGTAAAGGAGCAGACCCGCTGGCCTCAGAGCAGAGGCGATGGCGTCCTGCTGCACGGCACCACCTGCCCATCTGTTACAGCGATGCCCGCCCTTTTCCAAATAAGGATCTGATTGATGCTGTGAAAACACGGGACGCTGTCGGGGATGACACTTAATGGATGCATGCAACAGTGCAGGATCCCACACACTCACTATCACCTGGAACAGACGCCTCATTGCACCCAGTCTGTCTCGGCTCCTGCAGACAAGCGCTGGTCGTCCTGTACGCGGGGAGTGAGGGAAGGCTGAATGCCTCTCATGTCCTATTTAGAACAAGCATTGTTCTACTGCAATGGAGATCATGTTCACCATTCAGGTTGTTCTTCGTCTATGGACCCCCCCTTCCCCACACACACACACACCCACACAACAGTGCTGGGATGGAAGCCCAGAAGAGCATATGAGAGGGAAGATGAATGGTTTGCTTCCCGCTTTGAGACTTGAGGGTTTGTTCTCTGTCTGTCTCTTTCCATCTGCACACACACTCATATTTTCACACACAAATCACCTTATAACTAGTCTGTATTTGTATCTCTTTTTTTTTTGTACAAGTGGAATGAAGGATTTGCTCAGCTACAAAGCTTTGCTCAAACAGGATGCATTCATCTTCTCTCTGATCTGGGTCAGTCTTCCCAGAAGACGCACTCACGTACATGCAATCACTTGGAGATGGCTGATGAAAGGCAGACGCAATCACGTACCACACACAAGCACTGAGCGCGCCCGTCTGTGGGAATAAGGAAGTTCGTTAGCGTGCTTTGCGTGTGGGACCTGTAGCCTGTTTCTTTCTTCTTCTTTTTGCAGAGCTCACACTCGTGTCTAGCCAGCTGTCTAGTTTCCGTCTCGCTCAAGTAGCTGAATTTAAATGAAAATAGCCCTGCTGAATCACAGATTTTCATTAGGATATAAATGCTTGTTTAACTGATGTGAGAATCCCTGCAGGATAGCCCTCTTTGGTCTTCAAACATTCTTCTTCTCCTCTCTCTTCCCGCCTCCTCCCGCTCCTCAGACTCTGACATGACCTTGTCCTGGATGTGCGAGACAAAGAGCATTGAAGGATCATGAAGAAAAGGAGTGAGTGAGAAAAGACTAATGAGTCGGGCTGAATGAGAGCTTTTTAATCTCGAGCCTTTGTTTCACAGCTCTGCGGAGACAAATGTGATGAAAAAAAACTATCGGACTTCTACGTGTCACACATTAATCACAGCGACACCGTGCACTCGGTCCATGCGTCAGGCTTCGGCGTGCTCATGTGTCGACGGGACATGTAATTATAATTCACCTGCAGACTGACTTCAGTTTCATGTGAAAGATTTAATGGCCTTCACATCATTCTTATAATCTTTGAACTCTGACATTTTCGCAATCTGACCCGAAGAACTTCAGCTTTAGTTGCAATTAAAATGAGTCCACCATGCTGGTTAGATTTGAATGTTTCATTTTCATGTTTCTCATTGATCCATAAAAAAGATTCATTCTCTCTATTCCTGCAGATATTTACGTCACTTAAACATTTTAAGACTTACTACCTTAAAACCACAGAGATGGCAAAAGTACTCACTTTCCTCACGTGGTTAATTAAAAGTAAAGATACTTGTGTTAAAAAATACTCTGGTAAAAGTGGAAGTACTGCGATTAAACTTCTTTACTCAAGTAAAAGTAACAAAGTACAGGCTTGTAAATTTACTTAAAGTATAAAAAGTAAAAAGTAGAAACCACTTTTTTCATGCGGTTGCCTACATTTTAAATGGATGTCTGCCAATAGGACTAGATTCTCACGTTGTGTTCATTTTCAATCATCTCGTCGTCCATAATACTATGCTAACGCCACCGCCACCAAGCTGCAATGATTTTGCAGCCAATGAATACCGCCCGAATCTGTCGATTCATCTTGTAGTGGTGCGTCAAATGCAACGTAGATTCCCATCCAGTAGATTGAATTTTTGGTATTGATGGCCGTGAAAAATAATACTTGGTAACTCCATTGGGGAAATGATTCAAAACTAAAAATGCTTGAGACAATTTTTTTAAAAATGTAAGGAGTAGAAAGTACAGATATTTGTGTAAAAATGTAAGGAGTAGAAGTAAAAAGTAGCCATACTAAAAATAAGTAGTAAAGTAAAGTAAAAAATATCCTTGAGTACAGTAACGAAGTATATGTGTACTTTGTTACTTCCCATCTCTGCCAAAACCACAAACTTCATTATCTTTTCTCTTGCTTTTATTGTGAGAGAAACACAAAGTGATAAATTAGGTCAATGGGGTATTACCTTTTTTTTTCATTTAATTTAAATTACAAATTAAAGTAGTGTGGCTTACATGTTTCCCGATCCAAATATCCTGAAACCCCTAAAGAAAATCCAGTACCAGCAACTATTTTCAGAAGTCTCCTAAAAAGTAAAAGGAGTTTACTTGCATGTGGTTTGATTCAGTTTCATTTTCTTTATTTATATAGTGCCAATTCACAACACATGATCATCCAGTCAAATTGATTCAAAGGAAAACCAGTTGATTGCATTGAGTCATTGACTCTTCAGCAATCCCTCACACTAAGCATGCTTGTAGCGACAGTGGAGAGGAAAAACTCCCTTTTAACTGGAAGAAACCTCCAGCAGAACCAGGTTACCAGAGTAACTCCAGCTTTTCTGTGAAGGCATCACCCAAAGTAGGAAAATGTTGACCATTAGTGTCCAAAGTCAGTATCTTATCTTTCTGAAGATTCTCAGTCATCCAAGTCATGGTCACATTTCACAAACTGAACTTTTAAAACCTTGTCAGTCAACCTCTACCTGCTTTGACATCCACGGTTTTCACTGCCAATTAACAGGCAGTAAAAACCGTCTGTATCAGGTGTGTTTATCAGGGAAACCTCTAAACCCTGGAGGACACCTGTCCTTGAGGACAGACTTTGGACACTCCTGATGTAAACAAGTAATTCACCAGGCATGTCAGAATCAAGTTTGGTTTAATGTAGGGTAAGGCTATAAAACAATATCACAAGTGGAGTGGCGGTGTAATAGCAAAAGAGCAGGTCATTTACTTCCTGGAGGCGTTATAATGTTTCTTTTTACAACTTCACCAACTTCCAAAACACATTAGAAGGGTCAATGATCTGGTGAAGTGAGCACTTCAGTAACACATGAAGTACTTGAAGCCAAATGTACTGACAGACCAATGTTTTTAAGTTTGTGGCCTTCATCACGGTCGTCCTGAAGAGGCTGCAGGATTATGTTTTTGGGTCTCTGAGTGTCAGGCTCAGAACAAGAGGGCCTAATATTCAAGGTAAAGAGAAAATAAGGATTAACAAAATGTGTTTTTAAGACTTAACAGTAGAAAACAGGGACAGCATCCAAGGCAGGAACCATAGAACAAGGAGAACAAAGGTTAATGACCACTTCTGTCTGGTGGAGAATGATGAACGCGTGAGTCACTAACCTGGTCTTAAAGTTCAGTCCTTGTCAAGTGGACGAGGTTGGTTCCAGCCAGTCAGTCGCTAACAAGATGTAGGCAGGCGCTACCGAAAGAGTCCCAGAAGCTGTAATCCCGGAGGTCGGAGGACATGCAGGAGATCAGAATCGAGCAGAAAAAGAAAGGCAGGATAATCCAGAGGGCGAAGCTAGAGTTGGTATTGAGGACATGCTCAGGAATCAAAACCAGGATATAAGAGATCCAAAGAGGTACTGGTGTCAGAAATTCAGGTTCAGTAAACAGGCAAAATCGAGCAGAAGTCCAGGGTCAGGTCAGGCAAACAGATCAGAACATAGACAGGCAGGCTCAGAGGTCTAGAGGCAGAAAGGGTCAGGATCAGGCAATCAGAGCATACAGGAACACTGGAGAACTCTCACCAAAGGCTCGAATAATCTGGCACTGATGACTGGGAGGAGGCAGGTTTAATAGATGTCGAAGCAGGTGGATAAGATGAGAACTGGATGCAGCTAGACAGGTGAATGAAATGAGTAATCCAGCCAGTTATCAGCACCAAGATCATGACGCTGAACAAAATACTTAACCCTATAATGTTCTCCATGGGCTGCAAGCTGTTCACTGTGCTCAAAGGGTAAATTCTGTTGTGTTATACAAGTGCCGTGACAGACAAGGTGATTATGAAATTAAAATGGCAGACTGAGAAAGAAGAACATTTATCAGAGAATAAGTCCAAGTAACTTTACAAAAGCTGCAGAAATCCACAGCTCAGGTTAGAGAATCTATTGATGGGAACGGAGTTCTTTGTACAATCCACAAATCTGGAAAAGAAGCTTGAAGAAAGCAGCTATGTACAGAAAGCTTTAGGACTTTCTGTTTGCCGTTTTCAGCAATGGATGGACTGTGGCACAGAGGCAGGCTGGTCTGAAATGGTGTCTGCCTAAACACAGGACTCGGGTCACTTTTCTGAATTTTATCCATGAAAATATTCATATTCTGGTTTTCCTTAGATAGAAAACTTTGTATCAATTTGACTGTATGATCTGGTTGAACTGTAAAGTGCCTTGAGATGACATGTGTTGTGAATTTGGTAGCTATATAAATAAACTGAATTGAATTGAATTATTCTTCTTCATTACAGTTACAACTGAAACCAAAACTGTAGAAATATTTTTGGGTTATTGGCTACACACCAGCATATTAGGAAATGTTCAGTGATGGAGATTCATTAAACTTTCTTTTAGAAATATGTGCTTTTACACAGTGCATTTAAAGATCTGGTATTTACGCTATGAGCTCCTTTGGTCGATCTGTTTAAAAAAATCCCACTACAGTGAAGTTTTTGGTACTAATGTGAAAGAAATGTGACAAAGCTTGAACCACTGGATGCTTCGGCAAGGCACTGTTTCTCTCTGAGCTGCCTCATTCTCGTGGATCTCCTCCTGTGTTTATTTATCTCGCACTGGCTGTGCCATGCTTTTAATTAATGAATCTTTTATCCATCCATCCTACTTCTGGTGGTGAGGTGACCGCTGCTGCCTATCTCCAGCTTAAGTCGATTGTACCGACTCTAAAACATCCAACACAAAAGCAGATATTAAGCCAAAACTGTATAAAACATAAAAAACTTTTGACATCCATCCATTACAGGTGTTGCCGCCCTGCTTTCCGGCTTTTGTCGCTATATTTAGCTTCTGACACTTTCAGAACCCCCTCCAGCGACCATTTTTCAAACAAGCGACTAGCGCGACAAATCTGGCGACTTTTAACGGTGTCACTGGCGTTTTCGAGACTCTACGTGAGTTAACGACGCTCCTACCTTGTCCTCCAGCGGCAGCTGCCGCCGTGGGGCGCCTCCCCATCCCCAACCCCGTTCTCCCGCAGGGAGTCCCTCTCAGCGCCGCAGTCAGAGCCGCGAGGATGCTTGCAATTTCTCAGCAGCCAGACTGCAATGAAGCTGCCGCATGCAATGACGCTAATTTGATCGATGCGCGGTGCCGCTTCCACATTCAAGGCGGAGCGAGGATGTAAATGTAAATGTTATTTGGTCTAAAAAAATAACTGAATTTGAATTTCCTAGTTTTAGTCTTGCAAATAAATAACAGCATTTGATTCACACAGCCACAGTCAGTCACTTCTAATCACCTTGTCCATTGTGTTTGCACATCACTTCCTGTGGCAGTGATTATGCAAATTAGGCGATGACGTCATTTAGCCACTTTTAGCACGTTTCAGTAGCTACTTTCCTTACTTTCTCGAGGAGTTGGCAACACTGCTCCATTATCCGCCTCGCTTATCGCAGCTGGGGTCACAATGTATGCTGGTAAGTTCATCTCCAGCAGTTCACGGGCTTAGAGTATGGGTCCACCCTGGACAGGTCTCCAGTCCATCGCAGGGCAACACAGAGACAAACAGGACAAACAATCATTCACACTCACACCTTAAGGAGAATTTAGAGAAACCAATAAACCCAATAGCAGTCGGGATGTTTTTGGATTGTGGAGGAAGCCGAGTACCTAGAGAGAACCCACGCATGCTCAGGGAGAAACATGCAAAACCTTATGCAGAAAGACCCTGGGCTGGGGAATTGAAACCCGGAACCTTTTTGCTGAAAGGCAAAGTAGTGCTACTCATATAGAACAGCCCATTAATTGTTAGTTTGATCTGTTTATTATTAATTTAAAAAAACACAGCATTACTGCCACTAAAACACTTTTATGTGAAAGTGGAACAAGAAACAAATGTGAGATTTATGAATTATCCAGCAAATGCAAACTGCTTTACTTTATTCCACTGCAGAGCTTTCCTTGGTAATGAAGTATGTTGAACCGCTTCAGCTTCTCTTGAATTCCCTTTTCACCATGCAGGAAAAAAATCTCCTGATGTTCCAGTGCAGCATTTCAGCAACGCTGCATTCACTCAGATGTGGTTTAATTAATATAATTGCATAATAGTCATTAACTGTTACTAAAAGGCTGATAAAATGATTTCTTCTTCACTTCTCCCTCCAGAGGAGCTGCAGTCGACTGTCAAAACAGGGCAGAGAGATTGGTTTGCTAACAAGTTGGCAGAGAGTCAGCGCTGTTTTATCCACAGTGCTCTAATTCAGTGCAGTACAGTGACAGCTGAAAAATAAATGTCAACACTATTTATTTAGAGTTTATTCAGGTTGGAAGGCATAGCTGCAAATGAAAACTGTGTATCTTACCTTTGGCAATAGGCTTTTATTAATATGAGAATATTGGTCTAAAGATAGTAGTTTATTAATAATAATTAAAACCTGTTATGAAGGATATAAAATTCTCCTTAGGAGGGTTATTAGCACAAATGAATAGAAGGTGTAAACAGATACGGTTAAAAAATACCGGAGACCGATATACTAATCATTTCATGACTTTATTTATACAAGCAATACCTTTTTTATGAAAGATTTTTAAGGTCTGAGTAGAAAATGCTGCAGGCTGCAAACTTTCCAGATGATTTTTTTTTTACCTTTTGTAGGTTTCTAGCGTCATGATTCTATCTAAAGCTCTGACCCACATGCATGAATGACACATTAACAGACCTTGACCAGGGAAAAGTTTGAACAGGTTTTATTGAGAGTAGGTTGAGACGGAGTCCAGTGCTGCTCTGAACACTGCTGAACCGGGACTGAAAAATGAAGGGGAAGATTCTCAAGTGTTGTCTATAGGCTCAGTGGGAAATTTGTGTCCTTTGATTTGTAGAAGGGAATTAAGACAACAGGACTCACGCTTCCAGAAAAAATTGTCTCTTGTTGAATCCAGTCAGTGTGGGCTGTTCCAGTGAATGACTTGCTCGTTGGAGGGCTGACATGGTTTACCCGGGTTGAGGTGTTTCCTTGAGGAACGGAGGAGCTCACTGCAAACTAGTTTTCCTGCGGTACTTGAACGGTTCCTTGTGGAGATGAATCCCCTGCTCAGAGAGACGCCCAAACAATCCCTGGGGAAAAGTATATCCAAACCACTAGCTTGAATCCTCAGCTCAGCTTGATGCTCAGAGAATCCTTCCAGGGGGGAGAAGGTCCAAAACATTCAGTTTGCAGGATGACTTCTTGCCAAGAGGCAAAGACAAAAACAGCAAGGTTAAAACTCAAGTAGACAAAAACTCAGTTTGACTCAGCAAAACTCAGCTTGGCTAGAGTACCCCAAAACTGGCAAACACTCTGGTATCGAGGTAGTGGCAGTCAGCAGCTTAAGAGTCCTCCGTTAATGGGGTAACCATCCGCAGGTGTGTGAGGAGGCCAACGAGAACCAGGCGCCGCCTAGTGGTGGAGGGAAGACAAACAAAAGCACAACCCACACAAACTGGATTCCTAACATCTAGTCTACTTTGTGTTCTTCTTTTGTTAAGTTATAAAAACTAAACAAGCTCCTTTATGTCATATAATTGTAATCATTTCATCAGCTTATAACATAAATAAGAAATAATGCTTCTACTTTGGTGGCTTAGTCAGTAGTTTTAAAACTGGGTCAAGCTCTTGTCACATCTGGCAAAAACGCTGGCATAGGTTGGATAACGTTATGGTTACGTTTTGTATAAGTTATGAGCACGCCAAAGTACGCTGCAACGCGTCGACATTACGGCGAGTACGGTGTATGCCAGCGTATGTTCATACTGCATAAGTTACAGGTAAGTTTTCTGATCGTTGACATACATTAAGTATTAAGTTACTCATCGCTAAGTATCATCGGGGAGCAGCTTTAACTGATGCAGCGTAATGCCCATGAAATTATACTTGTGCCTCACTTCATGGGCATTACGCTGCCGTGCGTTGTGCATAAGTTAGGCTGTCGTTGGACATCAGTTCTTGACTCGTTATGAATACTCTATGTATACGCCCAGAATTGGAAAAAAAAATACCTGGAAAGTTCAGCCTATGCCAGCGTTTTAGGAGATTCTTGGATGTCAGGCTGGATAAATCAACAAGGTGTGACAGCGCCCTCAGGAATAGAGCTGGATTTGCAGAGATGTCACCACATTCTTTTCTCTCTTGTTGTCATGCCACCATCGACACTTTTAATACTTTTAACTAGTGTTGCACTGATACTGACACCTGTATACGGCGGGGCCCCAACCCAGCACTACAATGGTATCGGTATCGGGCGAGTACCAAACAAATAGGGCACTGATACCATTTTTGGAGCCAAAAGTTTTTCTTAACTATTGTCCTTCCCATGGGGGCAATAAAAGTTCTACTGGACTCACTTTGTTTTAGTCTTTTTCCTGCTTCACTAAGGTAGGCAGCAGCTTGAAAAAAGCCATGATAGCAATTATTTTACATCCAAATAGTATGCAGTTCTTCATAGATATATCAACATATTCTCATTATCAGTTCGTATGAAATCGCATCAAAAGTTATGCACAGTATTTCGTGACGCTTTTGGACGCTTTTCCCTAAACAACAGGACATGTTGCTTCCGACAGATCTAAAAAAAGCAGATCCGCTGGGATCGACGAAAACTGGGAAAAAAACAGTGCAATAATTACTTGATGTCTCTCACTAGGTTGCTTACTGTTTTGTACCTCGGTTAGGGTCAGGGTTACGGTTAACTGTATGTTAAATTCGATGTATGTTATTGAATGGTGCTTAAGATGCGCGATGCGCTAGCGATATCTTGTCTCGGTAGGCAAGACGTAAAAATACCACGAAATAAATGTCAAAAAAAAAATGTCTAAAACGCATTTAAATTAATAATGGGTGCACTAACTTTTCGTGGCGATTTCATACGCAACTGATAATGAGAATACACTGGATATATACACACAAATCAATTTTAGAACAGATGCTGTCGGTATGGTATACTGCACAGCCAGGTATCGGCTATCGGTATCGGAGCCAAAAAATGGCATCGCTGAGTTCCCCAACTGGTCAAAGAATGATTTTCTCTGTTGAACTGGCCTGCCATTGGAAACGCTTGAAAAATTCACTGTGCACAAGCAGACAGAGGGTCTGCAAAACATAGCATGGGATTAAATCAGGTTTTTATTGGATGTCATGCTAATGAAGTCCTTCAGCATTGGTGCTTCTGTGATTGAGACACAATCTAAGGAATTCTTCACCAGTTTGCAAGTAAGCCATCAATGTAGCACAGCAGGTTATACTGCAATAAGCAACTGAGACAACAAGTGAGCACTTCTCAGGTAACAACTTCTATCCTTTTTTTAATCTACAACAACTCAACTCAATTCCACGTCACTAGATGGGTAAATTTGTATAAAGTATATAATCAAACCACCAATACAGTCACATTTAAAACTGATTCACCTACATTCCAGTTTATTCCCCATTTAGTTATGTGCCAAGTTGTGAATATTCTCCCAGCCTGACGTAGTCCTACTCAATTCTAGTCAGAATGAGTCTGATGCTGCTCCATAGAGCTGTGATTATGGGGCGGTTTTGAACTTAAATCGAAAAATGCCTCTGCACTCAATTGATAGACCTACAACCAATAAGAGCAAACGGAGTGCGTGACGCATGTTGTTTAATGACATTGTTGTCAACAAAATCAGCAAGCCGCGCGAAAGTTGCACTTGTAATGCAAAGAAGATGAGCCTTGATCGCTGGCTCTCTGTTCCTCTTAAAATTAATTTGCTGTCTGTTTATATCCACTACCTCAGACCTACTCCAGAATCGGCTAGCTCAACTCTCCGTTGCCATTGTCGTTCCCAAGCGCGCTTTGGTCCACTGTATGGTTGATTACGCTACTGTTGATCATCTGTCCATCATCATTGTATAAAGCCCTACCCTGACAATTTGATTGGATCGGCCAGAGGGTGGGCTTATCATACTCGGCATTATGGAGCAATACCAGACCGAACTTCCGACCTTTCAATCCTTGTGGGCGACCCCAATGCCCGGAATGGCAACCAGGCTAGTCCTACCAGTGCGTGCTTTCGTGCCGTTAGCTATCATTTTGACTTTCAGGCTTGTATCTGTGGTGAGCTACAGTTTCAGGCACTGAAGCTAACCTTTCTCACCACAGTTCTAAGTTCGGAATGGCACCCAGGCTAATTTTGCCTATTTGTTCAATGAAAAACTAACCAAAAATGGTGGTAGTAGAGATGTTTTCCTGTAAAGACTTGATTCCCAAGAAAATGTAAATGAGTTTTGACTTAAGGCACAGCTGGAACTAAATCTGCATCTCTGGAAGGTGGTGCTCAGAGAAATACCAGTCACTCCATTAACCAATCATTGCCCGACTTTGTAATGTGAATCTGCTAAATGTTGGAAAATAGTAGTTTTTATTGTTCTACAAGTTACCCCAAAGCAGCTTCTTTGGCAGCTAATCAACGCTGCTTTAAATCACTGGAACGCCGCTACAGTCTCCTGGATTTATCACTAAAATGTTCATCAGTTGAGGTATTTCCGCCTCGTTGTGTGTCGTACTGTATTTATAACGGCCATAAAAGTGTAAATAAAACTTTCAGTGATGCCTGTCTATCTTCCATGATGTGACAGTGAATGCAATTCCAAGTTCTAATAACTTCCACTGCTGTCATCACATGGAGCCAACTGTCATCGCCGCTCTGGGAAAATATCAGCCGTCTCCCTCAGTGGGATTCAGGCGAGGATGTGTGGGAGGGTGTATCTGGAGTGTAGCTGGTCGTCAGCGGTATGAAAAGAGTGGTTAAAGGTTATGGCTGTGCAGCTGTTAGCCTTTGTGTTTGTGTGCGAGCGTCTCTTTGCTTGTCTCTGGTGTGCGATTAGCAAACACATTATCTGCTTTGTGTGGATATTATGCACACATCCAGTCTATCTGGCACAATCACCGCAGTCATTTACTCTGATATCTTTCCCCGGGGAATCTTAGAGCACAAACAACTGCATTTTGTGAGTGTGAGCGTTTGTGTGTGTGATGTGTGCTTTCTATGAGAGGTAATCAGATCCGCTCCCTCCAATCAGACAGTGATTGAATTCAATTGGTTGTGTGCTGTTATTATTGTTGTGAAGGTGGATGCTGGATGACGGAAGACAAAACCAACACTCTGCTGGAGATTGTGACACATGCAAAACATATTCCAGGACAACTTTTTATGCTTTTTTTGTACTATATACACTGTTTTTACACTATCTGTTATATTCTTGTTTTACCCCTTTGTACTCTATATAAGTTACTGGAACCAGAATTTTCCCTAAAGAAGTAATCCCAATGGATAAATAAACCTGAGTCAAAGTCTTTCCCTCTCTGCTGGCCTGCATCGTTTTCTCTTCAAAAGTTTGAGATCTCTGCATTTATTTATTTATTTTATTTATTTCTCCCTCCTGCTGTCCGATCATTTACCTAATCAAAGTTTTCTTTTCACTTTTTCGGTGGAAAAACATGAAAAAAGAGGTTTTAGGGTTATCCTTTGGCTCAAAGGCGCTGAGAGCACCATATACAATTCTAGTTGTTTTTGTCTTTAGTGGTTCTTAAAAAGTTAGGCTTCATGAGAGCAAAACATTTAACATCAGGATGCCGTTATATAACTCCAATCTTTCATTTTTTTCGGGGCTTACGGGTCTATTGGCTTGTTTTTTGGACAGTATGCACAAGAAAGGGGGAATCAGATAGGAGAAGAGACAAAGAAACAGACTGGAACCCGGGTCGGCCGAGTAAAGGACTAATGTGCTCCAGACATGGGTCGGGTGCGCTACCACTGGAAGCACCTGTGAAACCCGATCTTTGAGACGTTTTATTTTACTTCATATCTTTGTTTTCGTAACAGAGTTTTACATTTTCTTTTGTTTTAAGTGGGATAATATCACAATAAATGTTAGAAAGTAAAAGTAAAGTAAAAAGTAAAAGTCGCTTATATTCAGAATTCAAACTTCTGAAAGTTCTTTAAATCTGAAATGATTCCATCCTGTTCAACAAATGATCAGTGTTTTTACTTATACCTTATGTGAA
>JAGKQL010000049.1:393519-438744 GCA_018398635.1 Cyprinodon brontotheroides
TTTAAAAGCCTTGCCCTCATAATTTGCAAGTTAATTTATTTATAAAGTAAATATAAACGCTGCTTAAGCTAATTCAAATGAAATTAAAAGTAAAATAAGTAGCCAACCTTATCACTGTCTGTAACCTACTAACACGGTAAGGAAAGCATCAGATGAGCTACCTGAGAAACTAACGTTACGTTTCCCCACTTTAAAACCAAACAAACATGGTGGTTCCGTGCCATGTTCATTTGTTTTGACAAAAGTTGCATGTTACGACTTTTTTCACTTTACAAAGCGCAGGCTATTTTAATTATTGTGATCAATTTGCGCCGTCAATCCCGGCGCATGCGCGCTTCATTTGCAGTCTGGACGCTGAGGGTAAACATCCTGCGGCTCTGACTGCAGCGCTGAGAGGGACTCCTGCGGGAGAACGGGGTTGGGATGGGGGAGGCGCCCCACGGCAGAGTAGGAACGATACATGCTTTCACGTAAGAGTCTCCAAAAGCCGCCAGTGACACCGTAAAAAGTCGCCAGATTTGTCGCTAGTCGCTTTTTTGAAAAATAGTCGCTGGAGGGGTCTGAAAAGTCGCTGAGTTGGCAACACTGCACCTGCGGCGCTGGCTCGCTCTGCCGTATTTTTTTTTCTTCCCCCGTTTCAGTCAAGTGGATGTGATGACGGCGGCGGCGGATGACGCATTAATCGCGCGACACAACTAATCGATGATGAAATTCGTTGCCAACGCTTAAAAAAAAAAAAAACTACTATAAATTGTAATTATTTTATTATATTTAACCGATTTAAAACCATAAGCCCTTATTTTTAATTACATTTTTGAACTAATTGGCCTAAAAGTACCGTTTCTTTTAATAATTATGCGAATCATTTTAAGTCTTCTATTTACTTGCACAACTAATAGCAGTTTCAGCTTTAGATATCCTGCCTTTCTTCTACATATTAGATGTGGAATTAATTGGAAATACATGACAGCCAGACGTCGACTGCAAACCCTACATATAAAATAATGTAAATATCCAGGAAATGTAATTGGAATGTCAGCCTGCTTGAGTGAAGTAGATGGATGTGAAAAGGGAGAATCAGTGGGGAAGGAGTGATGGAGGAGCATACAGAAGGCAGAAGGCTACAGTTGCCAGGGGCGATGCTGGAGGCTCTCCTTAAGGGCTCGGTGCACGGTACCAGCAGTCACCTGCCATCTATCACCTGTGGAAGAGTTTGCATGTGTGCTTTCCCCGTGCACGCTACAGGGAGCGGCTCGGGTTCTGCTTGTCATAACGCTTTAATCCTGAGTGACGCTTATCCAACAGAGGCTTGGCTCATTGGACCATCCATCACCTTCTATCCCTCCTTCTCATCCTCGCTTTAGGCTTTATGTCCTTCCCTCCCTCTTTGCTTGTTGCAACAGAAAGACAGGTATGAAGTAACTCTGCATACAAAGTGTAATCATACATTGAGACGCACGCTTACACACACTGAGGAGACACTTGAAGTTAAACAGCTGAGGACCACATAAGCTGGATGGATATTGGCAAAGGTTCAAAGCTGCAGAGAAATTCTGTCTGCTTTCCTCAGATATATGCAGCACAGAGTAATGCTGCATCACTCCTTTCTCACTTTTAGCTGCTGACTGAATGTCTCTTCTTACTAGACTGAAAGAGACATTTCGTAATTTTATCAATAATATCTTTAAAATAGCCTTTTTGTTTGACCCTTTGTGACTGAAAGATCATTTGATGAGCGGAATGAAATCTCAGTATTTCAGTGCCGATGCGCTGAGAACAAGCAGAAGAGTGAAGCAGTTTTTTTTTGGCCACAGGTGGCAGTATCTTTAGAAAAATCTATAATGCCTCTTAAAAATAAGAAGGAGTTTCTGGAATCTGAGTGCATCTCAGGGTATCAGAATGTTTTCATCAAAAAATACCCATGTATTAATTTTAATATTTCGGTTCATTTTGATGGTAATGGATCAAAGCTTCGTCTCCCCAGGTACCTTGGTCAGCTCCTCCGACAGGAATCCCAAGGCATGAGAAAACAAACTCACATTTTCAGAAAACCTGAATAATACATGAATATTGATAAGATTAAAAAAAAAAAAAAAAAACTAGGAATATTAACCTGCTGTTCAGGTCAGCTTGCAGGTTAACCTGCTGATCTGGTTCCACGTCTTCCTCTTGTCAAAACTGCATTTTGTGTTATTCATTAATATCAGGGTCTGTTGAGCAGCTATTGTCTTTTCTGGCTGTATGTACAGGTACCAAGCAGACTATTTTCATAAAGTCTGTCAGAGAAGGGAAATGTATCTCCTGTTAGATCGCTGTGCTAACTTTGGACGTGATAAAACACAGAGCACCATCTCCAGATAGTTTAGTCTAAAGTATTTACATCCTTTTGTGTTGTCTTTAAAGCAAAACCCTGGACATATTCAGAATTCAAACTTCTGAAGCTACTTTAAATATGAAATGCTTCCATCCTGTTCAATAAATGATCAGTGTTTTTAATTCAGAGTAATTTTCATATGAATGTGCTTTAGTGGAGGCATCCATGTTTGTCAAAGAACACTACTGTAATACTACGAGTACGTACTCGCTTCCTTATGAACTGAGAAACGACCAGTGACTTCAGACTCTCCTCCTGTAGATTCGACCGACGCAGTAAAATGCTAACCAACCAATGAGCAGAAGGTGACCCTCTAAGACACGCCCCCTCCTCATTTGCATAATGAGGAAGAAATAAATAGGGTAAAAAATGCAAAAAATATTATAACATGGACATAAATAAACACTTGAAAAAATAAGTAATTAATAAATAAAGATTATAACGGACAATAAATAAATATGATAATTTCTAAAAAGGCCGATAAATAAAGAAGCTAATTAAAAGAGATATATATGTATAATTTAATTTCTACCTACATTTACTTGTTTATTGATTTTTGGGGGAGAATTAATTTTATTCATATTTATTAGTGAGCATTTATTTATTTCTGTATTTATTGTAAATAAGGTAGAGCTGGTCCTCCATATGCTTTAAGTGCCCCCTGTGAATATATTTAATTGTTTTTGCAACATTAAAATGAGTTGTTTGATTCTATTTTTTAAATGAAAATAAATAATTATACACTTTATTAAAGGAATAGTACACCTAAAACATGATTAGCCTTCATTTTTCTACTCACCCCCATGCTGAACAACACTCTGGAGTACTTTTTGATATCTCAAATGCATCTGGAGATCTGGGAGGCTTCTTGCTGTCTGCTGACATTCAAATAATGGAGGTCTATGGCCCGAGGCAGAAAGGTCCATAAAAGTCCACAAAAAGCGTGTCAATATTCCTCCATACTGCTCGTCCAATGTATTCCAAGTGTCCTGAGTGGGTAGCGTCCAGAATTTACTCGAAACGAAGTCATTTAGAATGTTTTTAGAGCATAAACAGTAGTGTATAGGATTTCCCTAAAAGCTGGCGTGCGCGAGTTCATGGACTTCACGGAAGCAGGCAGACCAAACCAGATGAAAGTGCGCATTCAGCTCGGCAAAGAACTCATGCTCTTCCTCAACACTGAAGTCCTCCAGACATTTTTCTTTTCGTTGTTTCTTTCTTTGCACAGGTAAACAGCACATTTCTTCTTCTACGCTTGCATTATCGACAGAGCAGACGCTGAATGCGCACTTTCATCTGGTTTGGTCTGCCGGCTTCCGTAAGCGATAATTGAACGGCGCTGGCGCGCTTTCAGGAAATCCTATACACTACTGTTTATGCTCTAAAAACATTCTAAATGACTTCTATTTCGAGTAAATTATGGACGCTACCCACTCAGGACACTTGGAATACATTGGGACGAGCAGTATGGAGGAATATTGACACGTTTTTGTGGACTTTTATGGACCTTTTGCTGCCTCGCGGCCATAGACCTCCATTATTTGAATGTCAGCAGACAGCAAGAAGCCTCCCCAGATCTCCAGATGCATTTGAGATATCAAAAAGTACTCCAGGGTGTTGTTCAGCATAGGGGTGAGTAGAAAATGAAGGCTAATCATGTTTTGGGTGTACTATTCCTTTAAAGCTATGCTGCCTGATTGTGACTCTGAGGTGTGAGCATGTGTTGGTATGTTTACTGCTGTCTGTTCACCAGTGGAGCGCCGCCATTGTTGCTGGATGAGATGCTCTTATATTTAGCTCCGGTCGGTACAAACAGGGCTTGGTTTCAGTCTGTGAGCGTGATAGTAAAAGACGTGGGTGTGTGTGTGGGGGGGGTTGGCAGCATGAACGACGAAACGAAAGATTCTTTCATTAGTTGTCTTTGAAGCTCAGTGGGGTCACAGCAATAGCAGACATTTAATTACAGCAGACTGAGCGTTTCCCCGGCTGAAACACACGCTCCTCTGCAGACACGCCCACACAGACCGACACACAGAGACGTCTCTCAACCAAGAGGCTTCCAAAAGGTAATAACATAAACCACTCAGCAGGAGAAATAACCCTGGACTCTCATCACCTCAACCCCCCCGTCCCCTCTCGGCCTTTTCCAACCTCTCTGCCTCTCTTTGACTCTCCACCCTCTGTGCTAAGTATAGCAGCAGTAATGGTGATGGATGCAGATGGAGCAAGCAGGCCTTAAATGTCAGACTCAAATGAAAACCGCTGTTCCATTGAGACAAAAGCAGCTGGACACATCAAGTGTTATTTAACACTCACGCTGATACATGTACCTGACCTGACAGGTAAACTCTGCTCAGCCAACCCCAGCGGATAATAAAAACATGAAACGCTGTCCTTTTCATTTCTCATCATTTGGAATTTTAATATTTATACCTTTATGCTTATTTTTCATTATAAAGGTTTCACTTGCAAAACCTTCAATATCCTTTGAACTTTTTTTAAAATTTAGACCAAAAAGTAACATTTTAAAGATGGTTATCTTCTCCATTCTTCCTCAGTTTGTTATTATTTTGCTCCAGATTTACGACTGGATAGATCTATAAGTCCATCAAACCAGACTCAAGACTTTCCCTCCTGTTTTTTTGTATTTTTTCTTTTGTTTGTTTTTGTCACATTTACCTGATTGCATCTAGGGGTGAGCAATATGGTTTAAAAATCTAATCTTTTTTTAATCTATCTTTCTTCCTTCCCCAAATCCGATCGCTTTTTGTTTGTTTTTTTTCTAATTTAAGTTTCATACTGAAAATGACATATTGCTTTCAAAAAACAGCTTTTTTTTATTATTCCCTCTTGGAGGTGACTTTAATTTAAATAGCAAAAAAAAAAACTCAAGCTTTAAAACATGCGGAAAAAACAACAATAAACAATGAAAATACAAAAAGCTAAATGTGGGCTAGTTTATTAGTTCTCAATTAAGTTCACAATTAAGAAAAAAAAGTGGTGAAATGTTAATACTCTGAACTATGCACTGCAAAAAAATTGAAATCTAAATAAGTCATTTTTTCTTGCAATAAGTGCATTTTTCTTGAATTGAGGAGGTAATTGAGAAAATTTGCAATGGAAGAAGTCTATTTACATTTAAAATAAGAAAACACAATTGCATTGTCTTATTTCAAGTGCATTTCATCTAGTTATCTTATTTCAAGATGAAAATTACTCAATTCACTGGCAAATTATTGCATTTACCTACTCAAATTAATGGTAAATACACTTAATTTCAGAATTTTTTTGCAGTGTGGAAACTGGATTAGAAAAAAGATTTTCCAAAAATGTTATCTTCATTCACAAAAAAAACCAACAGATTAATTGATTTTAGCAATTGAACATCCATCCCTAATAGCATCTTGATATTTTATCATACAGTAATAGTGATATCTGGTGTCCTGTGCACTTTAACACGCTATAGCCACGACCAGCCCAGACCTTAACCTGAGTTTTTATAAAATCATTTAGAAGTCAACAGTTCAGTAAGATACTTTTTTTTATCAGTTTTTGGTAAATGTTACCTACAGGGCAATGAAAATACTGCAATCTGTCATGTTTGGCTTAAGGTTCCTAACCCACATGCAGAACACACTGAAGCAGGAGAAAAGTTCAAAGCTTTATTGAAATATTTCTGAACAAAGAATAATCAGATCCAGGACTGGTCACGAGGTGGTTCACTGCAGAGGGGGACAGTAGAGTTAGTGGAGGTCCAGGTAATTTGCAGGATGTGAGTGAGCAGGACAGTAGCTGTTCTGGAGTTAGAGCTTAGCGGCTGAGGGGGAACCTTGAGGGTCCAGGAGGCTGTCCAGGCAGGCTGAGGGCTTGGCGGAGGCAGAGCTTGGTTTTGAGTGTTTGCAGATCACAGATTGTGAGTTTCCCTTCCAGATTCTTCTGAGAGCGGGCAGGCAGGTCTTTGACAGGAATGATTCTCAAGGGTTCTTCAGAGATCAGACGGACAGATTTCCCAACAGAGCAACTCTTCAGGGTTTTCTGGTTTCAGGCAGGCTCAACCTGGGAAGCAGAAAGGAGAAATCAGATCAGGTTCAGGTTTTCAGGGAGTCAGAGGTTCAGGCAGGCAGGTTGGCTCAGGCTTGCTAACCGTAACTGGCAAACACTCTGGCACTGGAGAGAAGTCCTCTGCCTCCTTAAATATGGATCACCTGATGAGCAGAGTGAGCGACAGGTGGTGCAATCAGCTCCGGCTCCAGGAGATCTGAGTAGCCCTCTGGTGGAGAAAGTGGACAGACCTCCAGATCCCAACACAATCTGCCTTCGATATAATTTAAATAGTCATTTGTGGAATTTTGTTCTTAATGTACAAAGTATTTAATTTAGGTTTAAGCGTGCTTTTTTAATGCAGAGAGAAACTCTTAGTTCTGTACAGCTGTTTCAGAAGCAGATGTGCCTCAGTGAATTACTTGAGACGTCCACAAATAGTTAACATTCTACTGTTGATGCACTAAACTATACGTTAACCATGATAAAAAGTAGATGTATTTCAGTTAATCTCAATAGGAACACATGGCAGGGTTTGGCTCCATGCAAACATGGTGGCTTTAACTGCTTACAGTGATAATTCTCCATTTATACATCCTGCTCCTGGGTTTATTAATTTAATACTGTTCAATTGATGTTGATGCTTAAAGGAATTCCTGATTAGGTGTAATTTATATGCTATGTCATTATACGTATTTTAATTATGAATATTATAGTTAATTATGTATAATTTTAATTAAAGTTAATTCGTAACAGAAATATGTTTTAGATGATTTTGATTGAGAGCTAATGACCTTTAATGATTATAATGACCCATTCAGATCATCAAGGAACAATTATTAACTAAATTTACCAATAAATATGGATTTTAAACCTCTTGAAAACTGATTGGGATCTATGCATAATTTCACTGCCTTGTAAACTTAAGGCAGCTCATTTATTTCCTGTCTTTCTCTGCTGGATAAACTGATTTCCAGGTGTCTCTGGTCAGTGATGTCATTATTACGGAGGTCAGGCACACCTGGATTATTCGGTGAATCCAGTAGAGAAAGACAGGAAACAAATGGGCTGTCTTAAGTTCAGGAAGTAGTGCAGTTTTGCATAGAGAAGTTTTGAATTGATATCTTGAAAGGATTTAATTCATGGTTGTAATCATTAATGATTGACCAAACCACCCGAAATGTAGTAATTAAAATGAGTCATTCTAACTCTTAGAGACAACAGACGACAGAGAAAATAACCACAGATGACGACCACTTCTATACTAACATTTATAGAATAAATAACTCCCTGTTAAAAGCAATTATCTTTTATAATCCTAATATAAGATTTATGAAACCGGAAAGTAGTTAACAAAGTTAAGCAGCGGCATTACACTGCATAAGCTGGAAATCCTTCTGACATTAAGAATAAACGGTTTTAATAACTCTGGACATAATTATAATACAGCATTTAAAAAATAGTTGCTGTATTTGCTATTTTTAGAAGGCTCAAAAATTTCCTGACACAATTTAAGTTACTAGAAGAGGGTAAAGTCCCGCTGAAGCTATGACTTCCACAGAGCTTGAAATCCAGAGAATACCTTATTGGCTGACCGACTCATGTTGGGTGTTGGCCTTCATCAGGGTCATCAGGGTCATCCCAACATGCTTTGATCATCTAGGGTTGTTTCCCTCTTCTTCAAGTGCTGCTGCTGTAAATGTTCTAGTTGTGTTTAAGTATTACCATTATAGTGGCATTAAACATGAAATTCATACAGGTGGTTTAAATTTTTGCTTCCATGCACATAGACGGGGGGGTGATTTACCATTAGTCTATTCTAGGCAGTTGCCTAGGGACCCAAGTTCCTGGGGGCCCCATAAAACTCTGTTTACCTGTATGTTTAATAAAACTCTTACTTATTTGTGCAGATTAAATATGTTAATGATAAAAATCCTTTGGATAAAATGCCATCAGAACACTTATAATATGAAGTGTGAGACAGCATCTAAAAGCAGCGAACTCTGCTCTCCAGAGCAAGTAGATTGGTAACCCCGCCTCCTGCTCTCCTCTAACCTGACTCCGCCAGATGGATTTGCTCCTCATATCCATCTGGAAACCTTCCGTTTAAGTAATTTTGGGAAAGGCGAAAATACTGGTTAGCTGATTGGCCTATGTTGGTGATAGGCGGGCCAAATAAACCAATCAGATCAGCGAAGCATATGATGTACTAACAGAAGCGGCGGCGAAGAGGAGCCAATTGATAGATCAAACTCTTGGCGAAACCAGTGGGAGAAGAGCAAAACATCTTTTCCTCTGAGAAAAGCCTCCAGAGCAGTGTTTTGCTCTTCTTTCAGTGAAATACTCTGTAGTTCGATAAAACTTGCTTTCGATAGCCGCGCATGCGCTAGTTTCATCGGCTGAAGCCGCCATGTTCTTTAGAGCTGAACTGTCGGCGCTTCTCGTTGCGTCACACCTCAACCCGCCTCAAAAGCCAGCGCTGATTGGGCGTTAAGTTTGGTGAGCGGCTCCAAATTTTCTTTAAAGGAGAGTCTCCAGACTGATCTGCGAGAGTGAAACCTTGAAAGCTTCAGCGAGATCAGGATGGTCTCCGCACGAGGCTAACTCTCCTCTATCTTGTCTGCTGTCATGATTCATGCAGCTATTATTTCATCAAATGAAAATGGAGAACAGATAAGCAGATCATGGCTTGTCTACAGTGAAAAGAAGGACTGGGTTATTTACTTTGGCCTTTTGGAAACACAGGAAGGAAAATCTTTCATTCCTTTTGAGACAGCATGAAAAGTCAGCCGATTACACTGCCGATATGAAAAGAAAAAGGAACATAGAGAAAAAAAAAAGCAAGAAAAGGGATAGGAAGAGAGAGAACAAAAGTGGAATAAATAATGTTTGTCTATTTAATAAAAATCTCAGTATCTGTATAATGGGCCTCTCTTTGCCTAGGGCCCCATATTTCCTAAATCAGCCCCTGCACATAGAACCAGGGCATCCATCTTCTCAGAAGTAATTCATGTTTTTATGCAAAGGAATTATAAATTTGCATCTTTCACTTTGTGGCAGAGACACATTTTATGTTGTTGGTTAAAGATGAGCTTGGACCGGTTGTCATAGCAACTTTGCATTAAAATTCAGAGTTGTTTTTGAGTTTATTTAACTTGTCAGTTCATAGGACAAGTTAAATTGAATGAAAGCGTCTCCTTGCAGAACAGAACAACCTTGTGATTAAAGTGCTTCCATTCATCTGAATCCTACTGATGTGACACATCTGAAGGAGACGTTCTCTACATACAGGCAGAAAGTCCTCCGCTGTGTTGACTCAGGACTTGAGGCGGTGATGAGTTACTTAGAGTAAGACTCAGACTGAGTCTGTTACCTTAGTGAGTCAACATGTGTTCACACACAGTGTCTATGTGTAGGAATATCTTTTCTACCAATGGGGGAAAACCTTTATTTTACACCTTATAGGAGACTTTTTAACAGAAATCTACCAATTAGAATTAGGGGTGTGCAAAATAATCGTGATGATGATGCATCGTGATTCTAATTTTCGTGATCTACTGCATCGATTCTTGATGCCAAGAATCGATTATTAATTTTTAAAAAATGAATAAATAAAATAGCATAAATGGTTTTCGAACATCAGCCAAAACAAGTGTAATACAACTTCCAGTCCAGTAGATGTCGCTGCAAATGTGTTGACGGCGCTGCCTTGTGTCACAAGCATTTCCGGCCGTGGGATACTGTGCCAAATCATTCAAAAACAAAACATGGAGGAGAAAATATTGCAATGCATCGCAATAATTCAAGTATCGTGATGCATCGTGATAGAATCGCATCGTGGCCTGTGAATCGTGATTCGAATCGAATCGTGACTTCTTTGGCAATACCCACCCCTAATTAGAATGTATTATGTCAAATCTTATATCTGGGATTTCTGGAAAAGATGGTCTTAGCCAACTGCTAGTTTTCTTCTTAGTATTATTAGTATAAACTGGGTCTATATGCTGCTATTTTATTGTAACTGTGCATTTTCTTTTGCATTTTATGTGAGCATCTTTTTACAAAGGTAACTATTGCAGTTACCGTACTTTCAGGGACATGCCTACATCACAGGTACGGCATTCATACCCATAGTCCCATGGTTGGGTTTAAAAGTGACTCACTCAGACGTACCCCTCCATAATGTCGTCCTGTCAACCAGTGATAACTGTCTTCAGGCATCGTTTGAGCTGCCTGAAGCAAGCGGCTCAATCTAATGAGGCTCCAGGCCGCTGCCATCAGCCTCCAGTGACAACAGGAATTAAAAATATTTCACCTTAACAGATCAATCTGTCAGTGTGACCATTCGGCATCCATCAACTCACTTTTTAAGCCTTTATATAGCCCCACACTCACGCCGTTTACTCGTGTCACTACCCGATCCGTGCCGGAAGCACGATCCGTCCTGCGCATGCTCAAACAGAATAATAAGATCTGGATCGCTGAAATACTGCGTAATAACGCTACTAAAAATACTTATTTATATACTTAAAATATTAAAAATTACTAAACTACATTGTATAGTAACGCTCCAAGGGCTATTTAAGGTATTGGATTGTTTTTTGTTTTTAGAATGTGCAATATTTACGCAAATACAAAAATATTCAAAAGGAAACCCCTGCCTAGAAAAAGACAAAAGAATAAAAACCTTTAAAAAAAGTTGTCACACTAAGCATGCTTGTAGCGACAGTGGAGAGGAAAAACTCACTTTGAACAGGAAGAAACCTCCAGCAGAACCAGGCTCAGTGTGAAGCGGCCATCTGCTGAGGCCCACTGGGGTTCAAGGAGACAGAAGCAGACATAGAAAAAGCATAGATACAAAAAGGCAACTGTCAACCAGCTCCACAGGCGGCCCGTCCAGAAACACACAGCCAGGCAGGCGAGCTCCGAGCCAGCTCCCATGTCAGAGGATGAAGAGAGCACATCCAGTTAGTCACAGTCAGAGAAACAGGACTACACTGGAAAACAGGCCAAGCTCAACATCTAGAAACAAAGGTGTTGATGGCAGCAGCAGCTGATATTTCTCTCCAGGATGGAGTCACAGCCAAACAGGAACAGACCAGATGAAGCTACTATGAGAAAAAAGCAGAGAGAGCAGAACGTTAGAGATTGAACTAACAGATTCTGCAGAGTGGGAGAATAGAGATAGAATGATGAAAAAGGGGTCCCTATGTCCTCCAGCAGTCTAAGCCTATAGCAGCAGAACTATAGAGATAGATCAGGATAACCTGAGCCACTCTAACTATGAAGCTTTAATAGAAAAATGGGCGGGACCAAGTAAAATCCAGTTATCAGTCGTAATAGAATGAATAAGCAGCTAAAATGGCGTTTAATTAGCTTCTCATTGGATTGGACCATTAATACAATAAACATAGCTATTCTGGAGTCCAGGAACAACCTCCATACCTAAAGTAAAGGAGCTATTAGCATTGTGCGCTTACAGCAGTTATTTAAGGTGTATTTAAAGACGTGAAAAACATTGGCAGTTTGAGTCTAGGATCAGCCAATCTGCAAGCAAAGGCTCCTCAAGCCAAAATAAGCTAGTGCTTTTAACCAGCTAATTTATCAGCCATTCTTCAAGCTTGAAGAAACTGATAAAAAGTTATATCCACACTCCAAAAAGTGCTTTAAATATGATTAGCAGCATGTGATGTTGATGCAGATTCAATAATGCATAAGTAAGCAGGTAATGCAGACAGAAGAGATTAGCGTCGGGTAACTATGATTAAATAGTGCTGCGAAACATGACGCCTTTCCCCCCTGGATAAAAGGAGTCATTTCTCCTACACTGCGGTGCTTTTGGGACTTTGTGTGAATGGAAACAGTGTATAGGAGTGAGAAAAGGAGGAGTGGGATCTCTCCATCACTCTGAGTCTGACCTTCCATGAGTCACACTGATACTGAGTATAGAACTAATGCCTCAATATATTATCTGAATTTGCTGCATTATCATTATGCCTCTCGCTGCCGTCCTCTCACTCTTGTACCTGCACATGCACTCAGGGCTAGGAGTCACTCGCTTGTGCTCCCTGCACGCAAGAAGCAGTGATGAACTGTTCACCCGCGGACGCTTGGAGGCAGAAAAACGGTCAGAAGAAGAATAGTGACAGCGTGACACAAAGAAAGAGAGTTTAGCCTTATGAGTAGCTGCTCTTCCCATGTCTTATATTGTGTGTGTGCAAAAAGAACATGAGAGATAACACAGAGACTTCCAGGACAAGAGCAAGGTCAACACATTCACGCCACAGCTGACACGCACTAATGCATTCTCACTGTGTCGACAATCTAGAGCACAATGGAAGGAGAGGAGAGAGGAGGGACTGTGGAAGACAGGAGAGATAAGAAGAAAATGTCACACCATTATTTTGAGTTTCAGCTCCTCTTCTGAATATTACTAATCCAGATTTTTTAACACAATCCAACAAGTTACTCTTTGCATGAAAGTTACTCATGAAACAAAAAATTATAATATCCTTAACTTTGGCTTTTAATTAGGGATGCTTACCTTGCGATATAATGGAGCCCCTATCGTTATTGCTCGGCCTTAAAACTGAATATCGGACATCGACCACCCACGATATTTAACCCGATATTTTGATCAGCTTCTGAATTTCTAAAGTCTAAAAAAAAAAAAAATACTACTTCTTCTTCTTCCTCAAAAACTTCTTTTTTACAGACTTAAAAAACTTCTAAAGACGAGGGAAAAAATATTGATCAATTAAAATATCCCAATATCTTCCTATGCTGCGATATATTGCCATTTAAAAACACCATATCAATCTCTTTTTACTAATGAAATATTGCTATATGTCATCGTTATGCTACGAAATCCCCCGAAAATTCACCAAATGTTGCCATATTTTTATATGGTGATATATTGACGCGGTATCGATCTATTTTACTAACAAAATCTCACAAGAATTTGCAAAATATCACGAGTTTGTAACAGAGCGATGAAATTTCACCAGATTTTGAAAGTAAAATAGATCGATACCGCGTTTTTTAAAATCAATTTGATATCAGCATATGAAAATATATTTAAGGTATATTATTGTTCAAAGTGTCAGAAATGGATAACAAAACTGCTATTTTCAATGACTACTTATTTTTGTCCAGCTTTAACATCGGTATCGATATATAGGTTATCGGCTACATGAGTTTTAAAATATCGGCATATCGGATATCGGCCAAAATCCCAATATCGTGCATCCCTAGGATAAACGCAAATCTGTCGTCTTGCGCATCTGACGGGGTATGAACGCTGGATTTTAATTCATAGTCAGCTCAGAAATCTAAATGTGTTATTTGCATGACCAATGGGTGAGAAGTAGCCACTGGGCATTTATCATATCATTTATTGCATTACATTTCTTGTCATGATAATAATTTTTATTTTTTTTACTTTTATTTAATTTCTCCCTAACATACAAACTTTGTAAAAGACTGGTCAAAAACAATACCATCACTACATCTCCCATGTATATAAAAGAGTCCGTCCATGAGTTCTATGTCCACAGTGATTGTCCGTTAGACTCCATTTTACATTCCACTCCCAGTATTTCCAGTGGCTTCCTCCAGATATTTGTGAAGAATTGAAGACTTCTATCAATGTAATGTCCAAGTCTAATCAGAGTCATAACGTCAGATATTAGTGATATCGGTTATCGGCTACATGAGTTTTAAAATATCGGCATATCGGATATCGGCCAAAATCCCAATATCGTGCATCCCTACTTTTAATGCTGTTGTTTCTTTCCCAAAGAGTTACAATTTTTACCCCTTAAGTCCAGATGGTCTAAGGAGCCAATTCCACCTTAAATTAAATATATGAATTAAAGCAAGTTCAGCTCCCAAACTATAAATTGGAAATATAATTGTTTGTATTTGTGTGACAGAAAGGCATTGAGGAATATTTTTCAGGTGGAATCACTATTTTAAAATGTCACCATGTCTGATTTGTAGGTGATTAAACAAAAAGAAAAAAATGACAAAAATGTAGCTTGCCAAATTTTTTTCCAACATAAACACCATAAAACTAGCCTCATTAGAGACCATCCTGATCTCGCTTGAGCTTTCAAGGTTTCACTTGCTAATCAGTCGCTGGAGACTCTGCGTTAAAGAAATTTGGAGAACGTCAAACGAGCGTCCAATCAGCGTTGGCTTTGAGGCGGGTTGAGGTGTGACGCTGAACGAGAAGCGCCACAGTTCAGTCTAAAGAACATGGCTGGCTTCAGCCGATGAAACTAGCGTTAGCGTGGCTATCGAGCAAGTTTTTATGGGAATTACAGAGTATTTCTTTTCACTGAAAGAAGAGCAAAACACTGCTCTGGAGGCTTTCTCAGAGGAAAAGATGTTTTTTGCTCTTCTCCCCACTGGTTTCAGCAGAGAGTTTGATCTATCAATTGGCTCTCTTCGTCGTCGCTCTGTTAGTACGTCATATGCTCCGTTGATCTGATTGGTTTTATTTGGCCCGTCTATCACCAATGATAGGCCAATTAGCTAACCAGTATATTTCGCCCCTTCCCAAAATTACTTATGGAAGGTTTCCAGATGGATATGCGGAGCAAATCCATCTGGTGGAGTCAGGTTACCATAAAACACCATGAAAGCTCATTTGAAACTCTGGAGGAATCCTCAGACTTTATAGATCCACATCTTGACTATAAGTCAAGCAAATTTGGACTGAATCAGTTGAAGCATGTTTGTTCCACAAAGGTTTTAGTGGACAGTGAGCTAGGAGGAAATCTGATTCTGGCACAGTGCCAAAAGTGGCCAAATATGCTGATTTACATTAATGGAGACCTGCATGAGACAAAGCCTTTGCTCCTAAGATGTAGCCATTGGTTCATTTAAATTTACTTAATAAAAATCACCAAATCTGGAATAGAAAATAAGAATAACAGAGCAGCTTATGTAAAGCATGTCTGGTTACATCACATGAAATGGTCACACAATGACCTCTGACCCCTCCTTGGAAAGGTCTGAGCCTCTAGTTTTCCAATGATGGCGGCCATTGGGGGGAGGGGCTAAAAATGAATACCTGTTGTTGCATTACTCCCTGCAGAGTCACACATGTCAGGTGGAATTTTAAATCTCATTTTATTTGTTTTATAGCTATGTAACAAAAAGTATTTAAAAAAATAGTTTAGTTTCATGTTTCAGAAATTTTAAAACCCCATTCAAAAGGCGTGTGGATGAAACACCATGTGACCACATGTTTGGCATTTCTATAAATAGATAAACATCAGCTGGGCCTGGTACCGGGCCCGTCGGGCTCAAGGGGTTAAGTCTTGTGTAGTCCATTTGATTGATGTTCCTGAGGCAATAGCGTCGGTCAGAGGTAGATTGAGGTCCTTGACTGGAAGCTGCACTGTTGACTGCAGCGTCTGTGTGTTTGTGTGTCTGCAGGGCAGGATCGCAGCGAGGCAGCTCTCATCAGGCGTTTTAAGGGCGATGGCGTCCGCTACAAGGCCAAACTCATCGGCCTGGACGAGGTCACTGCCGCCCGTGGAGACAAGCTCTGCCAGGACTCAATGATGAAGCTCAAGGTAAGAACGGGAGTTTCTTTTCCCTTCATCGACGCAAATGTTGAATCAGAAATTCGCACAGAAGCAAACATGTAACTTCAGATTTGCATGATAATTACAAAAAGAGGAGAAATCTGGAGAAAGAAAGCAGCACAATTTGCCCAGAGCCAAATGAAGTTCCTGCACTCCCAAAACCTACAAGCATCAATGCCTTTTCAATTTTTCTGGTCCATAAAGAGTTCATCCTCATGCATATTCTAGTTCTCAACATTTAAATATGCATGCTTAATACATCACAGCCTAACTGTAACTTAGTATAGATATTCATGCATATAGTTTGCCTGCTGTTTTTCAGTATGCAAATTGCCTGGGGAGAAAAGTTCAAGTACAAAGATGGCGGAGGGAAAGTGTGCGCTTTAATTTATAGGCATGATGATGATGATAGGTGCAAGAGGAAGTGAGGAGGTTAGCCATATGGATGAGAAGGGGATAAGGGTGAATGTCTCATTTGGCAGGACAGGAACAATTAGAGAGGAAGAGGGAGACAGATGGGGCAGTTAACAAAGAAAAGAAGTCATAGAGGAGGGGGATCCTTTGGATGATGGACAGAAGACAAGCGAAGGAGGAAAAAGATCACAGAAGATCGGTCCTTTCAATGCAATCCATAAATAAACATTTTTTTTTATTAATTTAATTACCTGAATTTGAAATGCATGTAAAAAAAAAAAACAGTGAAAAATTTAAGGAAATCCTTGAATTCATTTTATTTCACTTGTGAATTTATATTAAAGGCATAAGGCGAGAATCCTTTCATTCATTATTAACTCCTGCTGCCGCTGAAAATTAAATAGAGAAAATTACATTTGTGTTTAGTTTGCGTGAGGAAAAAATCCACCCAGTGGAGAGCTATAAGGATGAGAGGCAGACAGACGACCCATTGATCAAACAGCATCCATCCTTATCACTTGTTCCGACAGGAAATCCATCATCTCTCATGTCTTCACCTATTTCACATCACTCCTCCTGCCTCTTGCCCAACTCCTCTAATGCTGCGTTCTTCTTCTCTTTTCTTCTCCTCTTTTTGTAATTAGCAAATGCAAATCAACATGAAAGTAATGTCCAATCTAATATTGGACCCTTCAGCAGTTATGCTGAATATATTCACCGTCCTACTGACTGACTGTTTTGGAAGATGTGGATTGTCTATAGATTAAGGCTTCCAGTAATTACTTTTTAATTTCATCTTCTGAGGGACGCTTTGAACAATTGGTTAATCCCAGCTTTTATTTATTTTTTTCAGAAATCTAAATCTATGATAATGCAGTTTATGTGGCATCTATGGCACATCAGAAAATGTTAATACTGAGGATAAACATTAACATTAAAGTAGGAAACATACATATTGAGTGAATACTGCAGCCCTGATAAATAAATAAAGATGTTTCATTGTTTAAAAATACAAATCCTGATGCATGAAAAAGTATGCCTGTTTCCTTTCCCTAACCCAAAGGATTAAGGTTGTTGCTCTTAAACAAACATTAGTATGCAAAATGTAATTTCTATCTAGCCTTCATGTCCACCATGTGTATTAACTGTAAGTTTAATAAAATCTAAAACCTCTTAAAGTGTTGTAATCTTAGAGAAACATGTTTTGACTTAATATGTTTGTTCCAAAGTCACAAACTGTTCACAATCAGAGATCTCTTGAAGTCAGACCCTCATTAGATGATTGTTCAACTGCAAAAACTGTTGCATCCAAAATTCCCCTTCAGTAGGTTAAAGGTTACTAAACAGACAGAACTTGAAACATCTTAAGTTTTAAAGTTTTTCTTTTTTCCCCCCTTCTTTTTGATTGATTGATTGACTTAATTGGACCCACAGCAGAGAAATGTACTTGTTACATCAGCTCAAATAGAGGGTTTCTGCAGGTCATTACAAGTCATTTCATTTGTATTTTTTTATTTAAGGCCTTATATGGCATTAAAATTCATTAAATGTGATCTAGAATGCTGATTGGAAAAAAAAAGCGTTTGTAAAAACAATTTTGTCAGATATATTAGATATAACATGTTCTGTGTGTTTACCGTGTGTATATAGGGTCATGGGTAATTGTGGCATTAAAAATATTACATAGGATATATACAGTAGGGGTGGAACGGTTCACAAAATCCCACGGTTCTGTTCACGGTTTTCGGTTTGGTTTGGTATATGTTTTTTTATTGTTACCCCGAAAAATAAAAAAAAATATAAAATTAATGATTTTTTTTTTTTTTTTTTAAATTAATGAAAAAATCAAAACAAATTAATGAATTGTAATTTTTTTAATGATCCGCTGAAACCTGGATCATTTCGAATGTTTTGCTGCTTTGAATTTAATCATCTGGCGCGATGCCATCTCGCATCTCCAAGGAACTTCGGAGCGGGTAGGGCGGGGGGAGCTTACAGTGGAGGCTGTAGGCTTTGCTTTGAGCAAGCCGTCTGGAGGTATAGCCAGGGTGAGGCGCTGGCCGGAGTATGTGGATTTCGAGGTTAGCATGACATGTTGATCGTGTTGCTGTTAGCATAAACAAAAGCGTGTTGCACAATGCTTGCACACTGTTGCACTTTTATCCACAACTTTCTTCCCGCCGTCATCGTAGGTCACTCTAAATGCAAAGTGGTCCCCATACAGCAGACCTATAAAGTGCTGCTGGCTGGCGTCTTCCAACTCCTGTTCTTTCCCACTGCGCCATACCCACACAATTCTCCACAACAACTGATTTTATTCTGCTACACCCCTGCTTCGCTTCTTCTTCTTGTTTACTAGTGGCGGTTGGCTTTGGTCGCAGTACCGCCACCTTCTGCTCCTGGAGTGTAAACGCTTAGCCTATGAGAGAAAAGGAGCAGAGCAATTGAACCGCAAGCATAACACCGCAAGCGAACCGAACCGAGACAGTCGAACCCGAGCGGTTCGGACGGTTTTCAAAACCGTTCCATCCCTAGTCCATATATGACAACTTTTTATTTTCATAGTAGGATCATTTTACAGGGTTATTGCACAGGGTGTTTACATGGGTATTTCTATAGATGGATGTATATATTTGTATATAGTTATTGCATAGGGTAATACATAGTAACTGCACATTCTCCATTGCAGCCATTATTGCTGTTGTATTGTAGAGTCTGGTTGCAGCAGGATGAATGACCTGCAGAAACTGTCTTTAGCATCTGGGTAGTTCAGGTGGTTAGGGTCTCATCCTTTAAGAGGCTGCTGGTTTGAAGCCTCGCTCTGTCCGTCTCACTCATTATGTCCTTGGGCAAGACACTTCACCATCCTGGCCTGCTGTTGGTGGTCAGACGGCGCTGACTGCATGGCAGCCTCCCTTCTGCCTCTAGGCAGCAGTGGCCTCCATGTAGGTTACCTCCATCAGTGTAAAATATGCAGTGAATTGGTGAATGACTGAATGCAGTGTAAAGGGCTTTGGGGTTCTCATAGTTAATAAAGCTCTAAGTACGGTACAGTCATTTACCATTTTACCATTTACAGACAATACATACGGTGCTGTGTGAAAGTATTTGGCCCCCTTCAACTTTTCAACCTTTTTCCACATTTCAGGCTTAAAACATAAAGATACAGTAGCAGCCATTCAAAACTGCCCTTCCCAGTCAAATGCCAGCTGAATGGCAGCACTCTTCCCTGCAACTCCCATCGTATTCCCCTCCAACTTCCGGCCACCGAGCAACGTATTCTCATTATCAGTTAGATATGAAATCGTACGACGTAAAAGTTATGCACACTATTTCTATGACGTTTTGGACGTTTTTCCTCAAAAAACAGGACATCAGTATAAGCATGCGCTGGCAGACAGAAAAAAAAAAGCAGATCCGCGGGACGGACGTAAAACTGGGAAAACAGTGCAATCATCACTTATTCATGTCTCTAACTACGTTGCTTGCTGTTTTATATCTTAGGGTCAGGGGTTAGGGCCTAATTGTAATTTATATTCACATGCGCATACGACGAAAAAAACGTCCAAAACGTACGAAATTTCAGTGCATAACTTTTCGTACGATTTCATACGAACTCATAATGAGAATACACTGATCGGAGTGACCCCCCTCTTGCATATGTTTTTACTCTGACTCCACCCTTTCACTGAATTACAGGGTCTGACAGGAGATGATGCTACTCTTTAGATCTTATTGTTCCCAAATCATGACAGGAAGAATATTTTAGTACAAAGATGATGTTTAAAAGGGAATTATAGGGAACCAGCCAAGGACCAACAAGGGCACATTTAGGAAAGTGGGGAAATTTTAATGGCTACCACTGCATAAAATGATCACTGTGAGACACAATCATGAGATGGAACAACATTTTAATCTTCTTTAACTTAAACTGAAGAGTAGGGCGTGCAAATAAATCGGACCGTTTCCTTTCAGTGCAGGAAACTCAGATAGAATGTCTGAATTATCTAATGTTGATGTAAATGACTGATAATGATAAATAGAATCCACTTTGTGTAATCAATGCTCCTGCTCCAAGAGAGCATCATAAAGAACAATGAACACACCAGGCAGGTCTGAGATAAACAGTTGTGGAGAAGTTTAAAGTCAGATTTGGCTTAATCACAGTCCTTCTTAGGCAACTGCATGGCTATGACATCTTACACTAGTCATAGCCCCACAAATAACTCCAATAAAACTCACTTAAAATTGGTTTCTTTAGGACATCAGTTACTTAAAGATGATGAGTTTCATCACTGAAAATATCTCTTAGAAGTCACATTTAATCAAATTCTTCAAATTTTCCGATGTCCCAACAGAAAGAAGACAAAGAATGAAATTAAAATTTCCCACAATTCACCAAAGTTCTTAATCATTATTTATTCTAATTTATCATTAAGACAATGATTCAAGATTCTTATCACGACTAGAAACATGATAACAATAAATGACACAATAAATGCCCTCCACTATTTAGGCCTTTGCAATATGGCTGAGATATTTACACAATGTCTTTCATATCAGACGATTTTTTTTTCCTATTATGTAGAATAAAGACCAATGGAAAATAGACCACATTTAAACTATAACCAATCCCCTGAACAAACACTAATCAATATTTATCGACATCGACTGATATTAAGGTTTATAAGGTGATAAATCTTTCAAGCATATCGCCATGGTATCTGTGTATACAGCAACAAACTTCCCTCCCAAATTATGAGATGATCATTAAGAAAGAGAGAAAAAATATGAGGTTGAAACATAACTTAAAAATTATAACTTAATAAAAAAATAACTTCTTTTTCCTCAAACAGTAGCAGACTTTGCTTTGCTTTCCATCTATTTTATACACACTCACAAAATGGAAACCCATCCCAACCAACACACTGCACGACGATTGGATGTGACTCTAATGTTTTGGAAGATGTGCTTCATTTCTTCATATGTAGACCTCTCAGAATGCATTTTAGATACGCCAACATATATGGCTAGATAAGAAATAGTCTGACAGCAGCTTGACACTACCTGCTGGGTGGAAAAGGTACGAAATGTGCAAAAATGACACATCTTTCATCATTTCCAGACGTTACATAATCTTCTGCTACACATGAAAAGAAAATGTCTGGTATAGGTTGTCTTATGTTGAAGTGATGCCACCATGTGTGGTTCTGTTGCTAAAACTGAGGGGTAATCCACCATGAGAGCAATATTCTACTTATGGGCATTCCCTTTACTCTCTTCATGTATTTCATTTCTGTTCCTAATGCGATTGTTTTGGACTGTGTGTGTCTCTGATCTGCAGGGGATAGCTGCTGCAGCACGGTCTAAAGGAGAACACAAGCAGAAGGTGTTTCTGACTGTCTCCTTTGGAGGGATCAAGATCTTTGATGAGAAGACGGGGGTAAGCTCTGAGGGGTCTGTTTATGAGCTAGAGCACTACTGCATGCAGCCCCGCTGAGTGTGCATGCGTTTGTGTTTCTTCTGTTAATGAGGCCTCTCCATGAAAGGGAGTGGCCCCGAGGGAAATCAGGAGGCCCTAATTGAAACCCTGAGAACAAGGCTGTAGTAGATGAGAGAACATGGCTGTCCTATTGTATGCATTTTTGCAAACACCAACCGCGCTGATTTTATATTGTCCTGCAGGATTATGCATTTTCAGTTCAACATGGCCGTTTCCCTATCTGACCAATGAGATCTTTACTGACTTTTCAAAGTTATATTCTATTCAGTTTATTTCTATAGCTCCAATCTCACATCATGTCATCTCAGGTCACTTTCCAGTTCACCACACCATCCAGCGTCATGCAGATTTGATTCAAAGTTTTCTATCTAAGGAAAACCAGCTGATTGCATCGCACTCATTGGACTCGAATGCAACTCCTCACACTAAGCAGCAGGCATTGCTGGAAAAAAAACAAAAAGTCATGAAAAAATGCAATCGAAGGTTTGATAGAATAGTATAGTGATGAATCATGCTGCCAAATATTCTGAGCACCAGGGTTCAATTTAAGTTTAGTAAAATCTTTTTATTTTCATTTCCCACTGACATACACAAAAAATATTTCTTTTATACACTATATATCAAAATTAACATTTTAGACAGAACAAACAGCTACTTAAGTACAGGTAAGCTGCTCATTAACTGTACTGGTACAGATATGAAAAATAAATGTTTGTGTTCTAACTACACGGAAACTTACATGAGAAATGTAGCTGTACATCCAACAAAATATAAGCTACTTTGTTTCATAAAGTAAAAAAAGACATTTTTGTTTTTAAAAAGCCCTAAGGGGTTCAAACAATAGCCCCCCATTTCAACAAATGAGGTTTTTTAGACTAGAAGAGTTCTGCCTTTTAAGACAGGAAAGTATATAGCAGTTAAAGTTGCTACTTGAGAAAATAGTGAACCATAGAGATAAAATAGCCCTGTGATTCAAATTATAAATTGTATTTGGAATAAAATGAGAGAACTAGGGTGCTAAAAAACACATCCTCCAAAAGACAGATATTTACATGGGAATGTGGCAGATAATTAATTGACATATTACTTGATCTTGCTGGATTTATTCTCTGCTTTACTTCCATAAATTGCAGGATGAATCTTCTTTACTTTATCTTTGCCAGAAGATTTAAACTTTAAAAAAGCCTTGCCATCATAATTTGCAAAAGTTAATTTATTTATAAAGAAAATATAAACGCTGCTTAAGCTAATTCAAATTAAAAGTAAAATAAGTAGCCAACCTTATCACGTTCCGTCTGTAACCTACTATACACGTAGGGAAAGCATCAGATGAGCTACCTGAGAAACTAACGCTAACGCTACGTTTCCCCACTTTAAAACCAAACAAACATGGCCGCCATCCTGCTGATCAGCTCTCTTCACTGCCATCGAAGGCTCCAACATGTTTCCTTTTCAGGTGCTGCATCATAACAGTGGTGCTTTAGCCATGTTCATTTGTTTTACAAAAGTTGCGTATTCTCACGCACTTTTTTCGCTTTTACAAAGCGCAGGCTGTTCTGCGTAATTGAGACGCAGCTTGTGCTTGTGTATCGGTCAATAGAGCACTGGCTCGCTCTGCCGTATTTTTCTGCCCTTGGTTTCAATCAAGTGGCAGTGATGACGGCGGCGGCGGCGCATTAATCGCGCGACACAACTAATCGATGATGAAATTCGCTGCCAACGCTTTTAAAAGTAGATTTTTAATCGATTCGGTGTTGCAGCCCTAGTTCAAAGAGAGTTAGTCACAGTTAGTCACAGTCAGAGAAACAGGACTACACTGGAAAACAGGCCGTCTCCAACATCTAGAAACAAAGGTGATTTTATCGATTCGTTGTTGCAGCCCTAGTTTACATATATAGTTAATACAACTATTCCTTATTTGTGCATATTAATTATGTTTTGATAAAAATCCTTTTGCTGTAAAATGTCATCAGAACACTTTACATTAAGTGTGTCTCAGCAAACAAATAATGTACGCCTATTCTAGTAACATTTCTAGTAATGCGTCTGTTTTATGTGTTTTCTTCTCAATTCAGAGGCCCCCTGCCCGTCTTTGCCCTAGGGCCCCACATTTTGTAAATCCGCCCCTGATAAAAAGTTAATAAAAAGTAAAAAAGAATAAAATTACAATTTAGGTCAACTTCTTGACATTAAACAAAACATGAGAATGTTGGATAAAGAAAAAAATACTTTAAGAGAATCTAAATTATATGTAAAATGAAAAAAAAAAGTTTGAATCAAAGCTGCTGACTTGATTTTTTACAGTTTTTGAAAGTTGTTATAAGAAGCAAGAAAGTTTCAGACAGACAGAGAATAAAAAGATTTTATAGGAATCGTCCAAGTTGCATATAAGCTGCTGATGGATGCAACCATGTGGCTACTTATGGCTGCTGAAAATAAATAAACTGCAAATTAAAGACGTATGTAGGTGCACAGATTTAGATCAGGCTTATGTGTGTTTTTAAAAACATTGTTCACCACAACAAGCATGAGAATAAATAGCTAAGAAAGGCAGCAGAACAGAAATAAAAATAAATGTTATGGATCTTTCTTTCTTCCACTACTGAAAAAAAAGAATATTTTTAGTTTTTTTTAATGATAAAAACAGTTTGAATCCTTGTTTCCTGTCAGATTTTATACACCTACAGCTTGTGCTGCTCTACTTGTTTGCCTCTCGGTTCCAGAATGCTGAAGCAGTAAGTCTCCAAATATCCTATTTGCTTTATTCATATTAGAATCAGGACAAAACAGTGAAAAGCAATTTCTTGGTTGGAAAATAGACTTAAGATATGAGAAGTTGAACATATCGTAGTGTTAGCCATCATACCAGATGATGTGACTGCTAACAGAGTCTGTGTCTGTATCTGTAATAATTCACTGATGACTCGGTGCTCTCTGGTTCTCCTGTCTGTCCGGATATGATGGTCTGCACACCAGTCCCAGCGAGCATCAGGTTCTCTGGGGGGATTCTGGGAAACACGTCCTTGAACAGCTGCTGGTCGCTGACCCAAGAGTTTCTGCTCTGATGCCGGGGGTGAGGCGGGAGGAAAGAAGCAGCGGGATACTGTTGGCCTAACTTCCCTAACCTTCACATCTCCTGCCTGGATAGGAGCCCACTGAGGCTGCCCAGCCACCAACCAGCATGTCAGCGCTCTTAGCTTTGAGCTTTAATTAGTCACCGTTATGAAGAATCTCTGCAAACAATTGGCTCAAATGAGGGTAAAAAAAAAATTTTGCATTTATACTCAGAGGATATTTTACCTTACAGGTTTATAAAAATGTTTTATTTCAAGGGTGAAAGAATAGAAAGTAACATTTGTGATTTGTTTTAGATTATCTCTAATCTGTCCATCAGAAAAAATATATAATGTAAAATATATCTTTAAAAGCTAAAAAAACATAAAATCTATCAATAGCTAGCTCCATCGACAAGTTTCTCTTCTTAAAGGATCACAGAGTCCATATGCTGTCTTCGATTTCAGACGCTGCCACCTCCAACGACACGCTCTACCTGGACTTGGTCCTTTGAGCTCCGTGAAAATAATGAAGTCGTAAGAGTTTGGATTCAAACAGGTCCAACCTTCCCCGTGTTTCATCTTTTAGTTCTCAGGCTCCTCTCCTGTGGAACCAACTACCAGTTTTAGTCCGTGAGGCAGACACCCTGCTCTACTTTTAAGGCTAGGCTTAAAACTTTCCTCTTTTGATAAAGCTTCTAGTTAAGAGTGGCTCAGGTTATCCTGATGAGCTATCTCTATAGTTCTGCTGCTATAGGCTTAGACTGCTGGAGGACATAGGGACCCCTTTTTCATCATTCTGCTTCATTCTATCTCTATTCTCCCACTCTGCAGAATCTGTTAGTTCAATCTCTAACTTCTGCTGCTCTCTCTGCTTTTTCTCATAGTAGCTTCATCTGGTCTGTTCCTGCTTGGCTGTGACTCCATCCTGGAGAGAAATATCAGCTGTGCTGCTGCCATCAACACCTTTGTTTCTCTAGATGTTGGAGTTGGCCTGTTTTCCAGTGTAGTCCTGTTTCTCTGACTGTGACCAACTCGGATGTGCTCTCTTCATCCTTCTGACATGGGAGCTGGCTCGAGCTCGCCTGCCTGGCTGTGTGTTTCCTGGACGGGGCCTGTGGAGCTGGTTGACAGTTGCCTTTGTATCTATGCTTCTTTTTCTATGTCTGCTTCTGTCTCCTTGAACCCCCAGTGGGCCTCAGCAGATGGCCAGCCACACTGAGCCTGGTTCTGCTGGAGGTTTCTTCCTGTTCAAAGGGAGTTTTTCCCTCTCCACCGCTACAAGCATCCTTACTTTTTCCATTTTGAATTAATCTGGATGATCTGTTGAACTGAAAAGCGCTTTGAAATGACATGTGTTGTGAATTGGTGCTATAGAAATAAACTGAATTGAATTCACCGCCTGTATGCTCCGTTGCCTAGCAACCATGACAGTTGACACACAAAGCAGGCAAAGAATTGATGCCGGACTTCTTACTACTGTTGTGGGTGCTAATTACATTTTCCAGAGTTTCAGCAGCAGTAAAATCGTCACAAATATCAGATTTACACCCTGCAGAGATACTGGAATCTGAGCTTAATTGTCAGCCAAACCCAATAAATAAAACCTTTCAATAAAAATTACCCGCCACACATCTGACTCAATAACCATTGAATAACTATTTTCATTAATTTCAGATTAAATTAATCACATACTTGTATTATATTAAACTGCACTTCCAATATTCACCACTGTTCGGCGCCAAGTACCTTTTTCCTCTTAGCTTGGAGCAGCCGGCTTGCTTTTACTCACAATGAATCATGGGATATCAAGGGCTACGTAGGACACACCGAACCCGTCCTTCAAAAGAGGGCTTCATTTGTCTGCTGAATAATGAGGAGTCGTCCAATCTGAACAGGCCCCGGCGCCATGCTATGAAGTAATCAACTGACGAATCTGATCTCTGGACGGCGCAGCAATAGTGTCAACATGGCAGAGGTGAGGTCTTTAAGAGGCTCATTCAGAACGTTAAACAGGAACCTTACAAATCTAGTTTCAGTACCTATTATAGATCACTGTCCTGTTTGAACACCAATGTTTCAACCATCAGAGCGGGAAACGTTAGCTTCAGATCAAATGAAATCATTTCAGATGTTCCCTTGGCCTAAAACTAACTGCTGGATTTTTGCATTATCAACAGATGACAGAAACAGGGACTTCATTATAAAAACAAAAAAAAGGCTAAATGCCTTCAGCTGTAGACATGCAATTAAGATGCGTTTAACCCAAAGTTTTTAAAAGGGAAGAACACACTTTATTCCTATAAATAAATAAATAAAAAATGGACAAAGGCCCACAGCTGACCTCCATGTGGGAGACCTGGGTTGTTCATGTGTGCAGAGGTAAGAAGCAAATTACATAATTACATCATTTGCTTATTTTTAGCTTACACAGAGTACTTTGCTCTTTTATGTTCTATTCGTTTTTGCTCACTTTATTAAAAAACTGTTTTCAGAACAATGGCAGTTTAATTCCTAAAGGTCAGTCACACTTTGAACCAAATTTACAGCCCAATAGAATGCACAGGTTTGTTAAAATGAGGAAGTTATGTCCCCTAAAAGCCGTTGCGCCGCTTCTTCTTCCTCACGGTTCTTTTTCCTGGGAGCAAGTTATTTACTACTCTTAACTCAAACTGGGTAAAACCATATAAAAAGGACTATGCAAAAACAGGAGCAAAAAAATAACAGAGTTTATTTCAGATCAGGTCGTTAATAGGACAGAGAAAAATGCTTTGAGCTTGCACAGCTGTGGGCTCCAAAATCACGCCAATCGTAGCCGCCCGCAAAGATTGAGCCCAGAAACAAGGTCATCTCCTGCTTCTTATAGCTCATGAGTCTATGTGTTGCATCAGGTGGATGCTTAGCTGTCTCGTATCAGAAACTGACACGCCATCCATGTCTTGAACGTCATGCAGCTTGCTTCTATGCTTCAGTTAGGTTACAGATAGCTCTCCTCTATCAGACCGGCTCCAAGATGTGCCTCCATATCCTGTGTATTCTTAAAGGAATAGTACACCCAAAACATGATTAGCTTCGGCATTTTCTGCTCACCTACATGCTGAACTAACACTCTGAGTACTTTTTGATATCTCAAATGCATCTTTGGAGATCTGGGAGGCTTCTTGCTGTCTGCTGACATTCAAATAATGGAGGTCTATAGGACCCCGGAGACAGAAGAGGTCCATAAAGTCCACAAAAACGATGTCAATATTCCTCCATACTGCTGCGTCCAATGTATTCCAAGTGTCCTGGAGTGGGTAGCATCCATAATTTACTCGACTGGAAACTAAGTCATTTAGAATGTTTTTAGAGCATAAACAGTAGTGTATAGAATTTCCTAAAAGCGCTGCGCCACGAAGTCTCACGGAACGCCGACGCAGACCAAACCAGATGAAAGCGATTCAGCTCCTCGGCAAAGAACTCATGCTCTTCCTCAACACTGAAGTCCTCAGACATTTTTTCTTCGTTGTTTCTTTGCACAGGTAAGCAGCACATTTCTTCTCTTCTACGCTTGCATTATTGGCAGAGCAGACGGCAGAATGCGCGACTTTCATCTGGTTTGAGCCCGCGCATGTTTCCGTAGGCTTGCGGAACGCCGCTTTCAGGAAATCTATACACTACTGTTTATGCTCTAAAACATTCTAAATGACTTCGTTTACAGTAAATTCACGGGCAGCCACCCACTCAGGAAACTTGGAATATATTGGACGAGCAGTATGGAGGAATATTGACACCGTTTTTGTGGACTTTTATGGACCTTTTCTGCCTCGGCCATAGACCTCCATTATTTGAATGTCAGCAGACAGCAAGAAGCCTCCCAGATCTCCAGATGCATTTGAGATATCAAAAAAGTACTCCAGAGTGTTGTTCAGCATGGGGGGGAGTAGAAAATGAAGGCTAATCATGTTTTGGGTGTACTATTCCTTTAAAGACACAAAGGCTGTCCTGATTAGATGACCTCCGTACACACAGTGACATCCACCATGTGAAGGAAGGCCTTCTACTCTCTCTATCTGGCTAACAGAATAACAATGCACATGATGTATAAATGATAAACCTAACAGGTTTGTTGTTATCTGCTTATTTAAAAACATGAACTTTTTTTTGTGAAAGCAACATATACAAACAATACCAGGTCATGTAGAAACAACAACATCCTTTACTGTGGTTTCCGTGTAGAAAACAGTTAGCTGTATTTAATGTCAGCAAAAGCACATTGATGTGTATTTAAAAATGAAGTGTTATTTTCTGCCACGTTAAAAAAGACTTTCAGAACAATTTATTGCTGCAGAATTGCTCTGTTTAATCCTTTGGAAGATTCAGCCTCTGCCTGTTATGAAACATGCTGAATTTGGAAAGATAAGGATCTTCATTCTCCAAGCAATGCCGTGGATTCGGTAATCCTCGCTGTGCTAATATAAAATGCTGGAGACACTTTAAGATATCAAGTCACTTTGGAATTATTTTACAATAACAGTACGGTTATATTGATGGAGCCTGCTGTCAGACTTCCCTCCATCGTTTATACCAGCTTGTCCTTGCAGGGTTATGGGCTGGTTACTATCTCCACTGGAAATGAAAAGATGTATATGAAAAGGTGTTTTTATCATTTTTTTTAAGTACATTTGGAAATGGGTGATTCAGAATCTGCAGATCAAAGTTTTTTTTAATTAATACCAGAAATCGACGACGAGACTGATGGTGCTTTTCTAGTTATAAAAATTGTCACTACCTGAGCCGTCCCGAACAGAATAACTTCTGGGTAGGAGGTTTTTCTTACTTTTTTATTCTTTAAAAAAAAAATTAAACAGCAACAATCCTCTGGACTTTGTTTCCGAGTTTGAAGACGTTTCTCTTCCATCCAGGAAGCTTTTTCAATCCAAAATGTGAGAAAAGGCGTTTAGTTCCAGGTTTTATAGAGCAGACCAAAAACAGCTTAGAAAACCTGTTTTAGCTTAGAAAACATGCTAATTAAATCTGAAGAGCGGGTCCACCCCTTTGGAATGGGGGTCATTTTGTTTCTTTATTAGCTTGCAATTCCCCATACCTGTCTATGTCTCTGAAAGGGGGGTCGTTAAGGGGAATTGTTGGCCTGGTTGAATAGGCGAGGTCGTCTGTTCCCCTGTAATGGGGTTGGGGGCTGCGATGATAGTGGGAAGGAATCAACTAAATCGCTGCATTTTAGGTTTTTGAAAGCTGAAATCTGAGTCCCCCCCCCCCCTCTGTTTAAGGTTGGTGTTTCTTTTTTAACATAGATGGCTTCCTTCATGCTCCTCTCAAACCACCTGTCTTCTTTGTCCAAAATGTGAAGATTCTGGTCCTCCAAAGAATGTCCTCTGTCCATAAGGTGTAGCCAGTGTTGTGTCTGAACGCGTTCATTGAACAAAAGTTCATGAACTCGCCGTTCATATTTTGGGCTTAACGTGAACTGAACATACTGCATTACTGCCTGATGAACGTTATTGTGAACTCGCTCATTCTGGTGTTCGTGAACGCACGCTCTCTCAGTTCAGCCCGCTCAATAGGTTGCCAGATTTCGTAGAGCCTACAGCCGCGTGCATCATCAAAACAAAATGCAGCGTGGAAGCCACAGCAGCATGGAGGCGACCGTGGAGGCGACAAAGCAGCAGTATGATCACTTAAAAGTTGTAGGTTTATGACCAGGTGGTCGGTGAGGATGATGGCAACAATCTTACATTTCTCTGCAAACTTTGCCTGCCGGTGTAGGTACCAGATTGACACGGGCTGCCAGATTGACTCCGGGGCCTGCGCCTTTTGATGACGCCATAATATGGCAACTCCGCCTGTCACTATATGGCAACGCCACTTTACGGGGACGATATGGCAACTCCACTCAAACAAACTACATTACGCCCGCGGTCTCTATTTGTCACAAATCTATTGTCATTACAAATGCAGACCCGCGCGGGCTCAATGTAGTTTGTTTGAGTGGCGTGCTGCCATAATGTGACGTCATCGGGAGGCGCAAGGCCCATGGCTTAAATTCGGTGACGTCATCGGAAGGCGCAGGGACCATGGAGAATTTCTTCGTAAAATTGTCTGTTTACAAACCGCAATCCCGCTTTCGAATAAAAACCCACACCCCGCTATAATTACTTTAGTAAGCTGTCCAGACCAATCAAAATGTTTTGTGCAAACGTTAAAATAATTATGTATTGTGACGTTATCAAAAGGCGCGAGGCCCCCGAGTCAATCTGGTACCTACACCGGGCTTTCAGTAAAAAAAATCCGCACTTAAACCTGCCTGGTATAATTTTCCAGGATTCCTTTTTAGTATGTATTGAAATGGAATTTCAAATGGAAAAAATTATTAAAAAATAAAAAACATTTGCTCCTTAAAGACTACTTTCCTATTTTTCTTTTAATAATTCCTCACAAAAAAAGACCATTCAAGCAAGTTAACATTATTTTTCCTGATGTTTTTGAGAATATACTGTAGGGTGAAAGCTGCAGCTGCTACTAGTGTGAAGTGAATGGACAGCAACAAAGCATTGTAAAGCAAACAATGGGGAAATGCTGTCCCCTCGATGCTAATGTAAACCCTGGTTGGATAAGGATTCAAAACTGGATATGAAGATGAAATTTGACGCACAGTTTCAGAGTTAGCAACTGATAAAATAATTGTTGTCTGTGGTTCTACAGTAGGCTATGGTGTAATTGGAGCAATATATGATAAAAAGAAGAACTATGAACTAGTTCATCTTTTTGGAACTGTGAACTTAGTTCAAAATTTTGAATTATGAACTATGAACTGAATTAGTTCATTTTAAAATGTGTGAACTGAACTTTGAACTAGTTCACGTAGAAAGAGAACTTTCCCAACACTGGGTGTAGATGTATGATTTTTATTCTTTAGTCGTTTTTTTTTATGGGCACCAGTAGGTGTCGCACTCTCCTGAGCTTCTATAAAAGGTGAAGCAGGAAGGGTAGTAGCCAGGAGTTCACTTCCTGTGTCTGGGACCAGGTGGATCCATGCTGTTGGCTGGCTAGCTGCGGTATGTTGGGAGGATAATTGTGTTTTGAGTTGATCCTTTGCAATAAGTTGGTGGTGATTTGGTGTTTCTTCCACATGTCTGCATTGTTGGTGTTCCGGCAGTAATTTTACCTGGGCGTGTGGTTGTTCAACGCCACAGGTAGGCTTTTAGCTTTTACATTTACTGTTTTAAGCGATGCAGGTAAGCAGTGTTTTAACATTGTTGTACTTTTTTGAATAAAGTGTTTTAAGGAGCATTTAGTAATTTTATATTTTTATTTTGACAGGGTTGTCCCTGCTTCCTGCTGTCCTTTAAAGTTTGATTTTTTTTCTTTTTGTTATTTTTTTTAGTCCACTCAGGTTGAATTGTTTCTTTTGAGTACCTGTGAAGGCGGACTAACAACTTTCTATTAATTTTGTTAGTTTCTTTTCACTTCCTCTATGTTAATATTCCCATTAAAGTTTAGATAGTTGCATTTTATTTATATACAATAAAGATTTGAAAAATTAACTCTGCTTCAGTTGTCTTTCCCTTTTGAACACAGCAACCATAAGTCTGTGTCATGAAGGATTAAATTTGTAACAACAGGGAAAACCCCAATCAGACCTGTAACATTCAGCAGGGGGTTCCTTTTGAATACTTTTGTATTTGCGTAAATATTGCATATTCTACTGTACAAACGATAAAGCAGCAATACCATTAAATAGCCTTTCAAACGTTACTGTGACTGCTCTGAACATATCCGATGAAGACGTCACGCAATACAATGGAGAGAATGTAAAACATATCCATTTCTTCTAGAAAAGTCTTCAATATTTTCTATACAATGTAATTTAGCATTCTTTAATGTTTTAAGTATATAAATAAGTATTATCTGTAATGTTATTACGTATTTTTTGGCAATCATTCTCTTCGCGCTTGCTCAGGACGGGTCGTGCTTCCGGGATGGATCAGGTAGTGACACAAATGTTAAAAAAACAAACTATCATTACCCATTGCTGCATGAACTGAATCATTGATTTAGAAAACATTCTGCGGTTTAACCAGTTCAGCCCACGACTCCTGACATGAATGAATGTCTTCTCAGTGTTTGGCACCAGAGGCTGAGCGTGAGGTGTGTGTGTTTATCGAGATAGAGGCCAGCCTGAAAGAAAGACATGCCGACCTGCTCTCTCTTAGATTAATGTTTCCCCCTCTTCAACATCTCCAACAACACCCCCCTCCACCCTTTGCATGACCTTCCCTCCTTCAGCGAAGGGGGCAATTCATCTTTTCGTTCACCTGTACTTCCATCCATCCTCCCATCTGGATGACGAATGCATGGGGGGGGGGGATTGCCAAGATCCATGAACCTGAGCAGGGCCATTCTCTACATCTCCCTCTCTTCACTCGGCATAAGGAGAGGTTGAAGGACCGATAGTGACGACTGCATATCTTTATAGCTAATATTGATGTGTGAAGACAGAGGACAAGGTCTCCCTGAAGAGAGCTTTACTCTGACATATGCTCCCTGATTCCCGACCTATCTCTCTAACTCTGCCTCAGTCCGTCTTTTCCCTCCATTGCATCTTCCTCTCCTCTCTCAATCTTTTCCAAATCATCATTTCCTCTTTCCAGCTCCCCAATCGCGTTCCCCACTTTTTTTTTGTCTCCAGCAATACGCCCTTGGCGTTTAAATGTTTTTCATCCATTATTTTATTTTCTTTATCAATCTCTTTCATCAAAGAAACGTCGATGCGTCAAGGAGAGGTGAGGGAGGCAGTAAAACCAGGTTTGAAGGTGAAAGACGGCAAAGAGGCAAACGGGAGCGGCAGAAGCGACGTCCAGCCCGTTCCTGAGGTGTAGATCTGGAAGCTAAACACCAGGTGTTGAGCCGCGGGCTACGTTCCCATTCACACCGAACGCGCCGCACACGCTGCTCAGCAGATGTGCTGTTATGGTTAAAAAATATGGCTGTTTTCCTCCAGCTGCCACAAAAAAACATAACAATAAGCAAACACTGAAGGTCTTAACGGACTTAAAGAGCAAACCGTGCCAAACACCTTAAAAATTAAATTTCTCTCACATGTACTTGGCAGTACTATCAATCACCTGCACTAAAAGAAAGAAACTGGCCTGTTTAGTGAGAGGAAAGCTGCTGCTGCAGGGGATCAGGGGCGCATTATATTTCTTGCTCAAGGATACATTAACAGGTATTGCCGGGTAGGGTACCGAGCCTCAATAAAAGCTGTCAGCGGATCCTTGGGTAGGAAAATTTAAAAAGAAATCACCCGGCACTTCTGGCCACTTTCCTCTGAGCTACAAGCACACTCAATCTGCAACAGCATTTAATAACTGACTTCTCCATGGACTGCCCTCTATTTATGACTGCCACTGCTGCTGTAAATCTCTAAGTTGTCAAGATGTCGAACTGAAACCAAGAAAATCTCCCTTTTATTGTGCTGTTGCCTGAATTTAAGGTATTTTAGCCTGAATTAGGCTGTGGGAATAGGTAGCCAATGAGAGGTAAATATATTATCTCTATAAACAGAGAAAAAAGGCTGTAGGGTGGGGGTGAGGGCATCAGTAGGTATGAATATGTTTCCATTACTGGGATAAACAGATGTTAAAGCAACACTGTGTGATGCTGTTTTTTAGCCACTAGGGGCGCTTGACCTGTAAATTTGAATGCCTCTTAAAGCAACTGGAAACACTGGAAGCGCTTAAAAAGGAAATACTTTCACTCTGTTTTTTTAATCTGCTAACAAACCACCTTCAACCAGCAGATTGATAAATAAACATTACATATTAAAACCTACATCAGGGAATGTAGTGACTATTTGTACAAAACTAAAATTCAACAATTAAAAAACTTAAGACTTAAAGGTGATCAAAGCAAAAGGTGAATTTAACTCAAAGAGTCACCTGATGCAGCGTGGATTCTGGCTTACGCCGTCCAAAAAGCTAAATAAAAGATCAAAATGCAGTTCTTTTCTTGCTTTATTCTCAGTTCAGATAAAAACAGGTTACAGGCTTCACAGGATTGTTACTGATCTCACTTTCTGCACCTCTTCTTTGACTGACTGACTGATTGAGGCCGAAACTGAGACTGAAAACTGGTAAAAACCACATGACCGCCCACGCACATAATGAGCCAACTAAAACCTGCCTATTTATACTGTGAAACACCCACATCCCAAGCTAAATTTAATTACCTAATTAAGGTGAATAAGAACCAAAAACTATTCTAAATAACAAACTAAATAATCTAAATTCAAACATTTAACTGAACATGTAATAGCTCCTATACTCCAGCCCCTAATTGTCCCTTAAATCACAATTATATGTCCTAAGGGATGAAACACTTTGTGAATGTTTCAGATAGTAGAAGCTAGAAATGAAGGAACTGGAGAAAACGATCATCTGAGGAAAAAAGATAGCTGAAAGCATGATATTAAGAAATCCTGCTAATGCCTAGAGAGGGTTGACTGAAGGGCAGCACAGGAGCAGGCCTTGAGACCGGAGCAATAGAAGCCCAGATCTACATCAGCAAGCAAGATCCCAGGAGCAGGTAAGTCAAAGAGGCCCCAGAAACAACCTGCCAGAATACTGGCAGGAGAAAACAATACATGGAGTGTCATAACCAAGGTGGTATAGTGTACAGAAGCATCTGTGCAGAATACAAACTGGAGAACTCCAGGTCAAAATGGGAGCAACCTCCCAAGGTGGCGGAGTTTGACAGATACAAACAGACTAAATGGTTGTGGCCAAACATTGTGATTGTTGAGAAGAGGCAGAGGATGGCTGTAGTGGTCGTCCCAAATGATGGAAAAATCAGGAATAAATGAACAGTCCCTCCAACAGATACCTGGAGAAACATCAGAGATCTCAGTCCAGAAGAGCCGCAGTTCTAAGGACAGCTACCATACTGAGAGGAACCATGAAGCTCCCAGGCCTCTGGTAGAGGACCCAAGCTGGGGATGAAGGGGCTACTGACCCCGCCCACGAGGTTTATTCAGCATTTTTTTTATTGAATTGATTATTTATATGTGTATGCTTTCATAAGATCTTCATCTGGCTTGTTCCTGTTTGGCTGTGACTCCATCCTGGAGAGAAATATCAGCTGTGCGTAAGCTGCCATCAACACCTTTGTTTCTAGATGTTGGAGCTTGGGCCTGTTTCTTCCAGTGTAGTCCTGTTTCTCTGACTGTGACTAACTCTTTGAACTAGGGCTGCAACAATCAATCTATAAAAATCTACTTCTTGTGTGCCGCTGGCAAATCCAATCCCTCATTATCGATTAGTTGTGTTGGCGCGATAATACGCCATCCGCCGTCAGCTATCACCGCCACTTGACTGAAACGCTGGAAGAAAAAAAAATACGCCACTTCACTGTTATGCGTGATGCAGCACCTGAAAAGAAAACACGTTGGAGCCTTCGGATGGCAGTGGAAGAGAGCTGATCAGCTAAGGGTGAGCGGCCATGTTTGTTTGGTTTTTAAAGTGGGGAAACGTAATCTAGTTTCTCAGGTAGCTCATCTCTGATGTCTTTCCTTACCGTGGTTAGTAGGTTACAGACAGTGATAAGGTTGGCTACTTCTTATTTTACTTTTTAATTTCATTTGAATTAGCTTAAAGCAGCGTTTACATTTACTTTATCAATCAATTAACTTGCAAATTATAGGGGCCAAGGCTTTAAGTTTTCAAATCTTCTAAGCGAAGATAAGTAAAGAAGATCGTGGAGTCTGTAGAAGAAGGAAGCAAAGCAGCAGAGGCTGGACTCAAGCGAGGGGATCAGGTCAGCAAAAAGTGTATAAATATCTGTCTTTTATCGCTGGTTTCACAGCTACTTCATGCTTGGAAGTTAAAAAGGCAAAATGTCTTTTTAAGCAATTTGAAACTTTCAGGTTTAGGGACAGCTTTACCTATATATGGCTTTAACTGCTTTCTTAAAACTTTTATCTGATCCTTCACCTCCCTATATTTTGCCTTCAACATAAACGCTTGTTTTAAAAACTGATCTGTTAAAACAAATATACTTTGCACTTTAGCAAACAAAGTACCTATTTTGTGGATGTACAGCTACATTTCTCATGTAAGTTTGCGTAGTTTTAACACAAACATTTATTTTTCATATTGTACCAGTACAGTTCATGAGCAACCTGTACTTGTGTGCTTGTTTGTTCTGTCTAAAATGTTAATTTTGGAATAAAGAGGTTGATATAAAAAATATTTTTTGTCCGATTCATCGATTAATCGAAAAAATAATCGTCCGATTCAACGATTTTTAAAATAATCGTTAGTTGCAGCCCTAATGTAAACAGTTTTATGGGGCAGCTTCCTAGTATTGCCTAATGGTAAATCCCCCCTGCTTGTTATTAACTGTTGTATATTGATGTTATGGCCACACTCCCGCTGCTTGAAAACCGTCCGGAATAACAACCCTTTACTCTTAAAAGCTGGTAATCTGATTGGACGACTCTACATACCAACTGATTCTTCTGTAGAAGTTTTACTTGCTGCCAAGAAGAAGATAAGTAATTGAATTTATGCAGTGATTTCATTGTGCACGCTCTTTGAATGAAAGTCTCTCTTTGTCACCTCACTGCCCACCCAGAGATAATTCGATAACCTCTGTAAATGAGCTGCGTGTGCATGTTTGTGTGTGTGTGCGCTTGCATCCCAACGCCTTAGCTGTCATTTCCAGGTCAATCAGAGGTGATAATAATAATCATTACTCCAATTATTAAATTTAGAAGACATGACTCTTACAGCGATTATCTGTCTCTGCTGGGGTTTACAGTGTTTGATTGTTCATGGCCCCATGTTAAACTGCTGTCACTCCTCCCCGCCATGTCTCACCTCTGGATTGAGAACAGATGTGTGTGTTTAGTGTGTGAAGTGCAGAGCTCCAACCCCTATGATGAACTGAAGGACCACTGGATCATTATGTCGACTGCATGCCTCTCCTCGCAGCGTGCAGCTGGCAAAGACGACAATAACAAAGCAGACATTTAGTGGGACTTAACAGAGGGCCTTTGCATATTAAGCTGTGAATCTGTGCGAGTGTGTGTGTGTGTGTGTGGAGAGCGAGGGCACAGATGAAGTGATCAAGTCCGACAGCTTGCAGAGCTGTGATTGTCACTGATCCCCCCCTTCTATCCTCGGGACAAACAGTGCCATCTGCCATGGGCGATGGCGGCTTGGCAGTCCCATCCAGGAGCTAGAAGAACTACAAATAATTCACTAAAGGATACAAGGTCTATCTGAGCGCCTGTGTTTAACCCTGTAATGCCAAATGTATCATATTTGATACGTACGGTTTCTGAAATGTTTTGCGTCTGACACCTTTTGCATAATTTAATGGTAAAAACTTTGCTCAAAAGAAGACTACACAAAAAATAATCTTGACTTATCGCATAGTAATAAATTATTAATATCAAAAATGTATTTCTGTTTTTTCTTTTTACATATTTTGTTAAAAGGCCAAATAAGGACTTCAAACCAAAAAAAAGTAATTTTCTGTTTTGTTTTATTCTTGGATCGGGCTTTAAAGGGTTAAATGCACTCTTAAGGGAGTTTGGGGAACTTTTTCCTTTCCTAAAGATTTTCCAGTATTTTATCAAACATGGGAACTACAGAGCACCAACACTGACGTAATTAAAAATAAATACAAAAATAAATAAAAGGTCTATAAATACTTTGGAATAAAATTAATTCGGCGAAAAATACATCAAATAAATACATTTGAATGAGACAGAAATGTAAAAATATATTTATTTTGGTGTACACTTTGTGTTCATTTCTACCACCTTTCCAAACTGTGCCTGTCTGTTTCCCATTCTCTATGCATTTCGCCCTCATTGTGTAAATGTCATGGTTTTGGTTCTGTGTAAGTTTTCTTTGAGGTTTTATTTTTTGATTTTGTGGTGTTTTATGGTTGTATTGTCATGGACCGAGGACAGATGGACCCAGTATTCAAGGAGAGACAGTCAGTAGGAAAGTTCAAACGTTTATTAAATAAACCAAAACTAAAGCGGAGCTGTGGCTCGCGGACACTGCAGGCGGGGGGGCGGGGCAGTTATTTAACTGTGTTTCATTTCTACCACCTTTTAACAGTCCAGACCAAGAATGTCCCTGCAAGTGCTGCAGTCCCAGAGGTCATGCTGGAAGCTGATGTAAAAATATATTTATTTTGGTGTACACTTTGTGTTCATTTCTACCACCTTTCCAAACTGTGCCTGTCTGTTTCCCATTCTCTATGCATTTCGCCCTCATAAAAAATAAAGTTGAAGATTATAAAGGACAGAAAATAAATAAGGCAAATATTACAAAGGCAAATAAATAAAGAAGCTAATTAAGAGCAAGTATACATATTTTTATGTCTCACTTTTTTTGTTAGCAATTAATTGTATGCTTATACATTTATTGAGCATTTATTTACTTCTGTATTTATTTTTAAATATGGTAGAGTTAGTCCTTCATAGGAGCCAGGCTTACTGTATAAAAACTGAACCTCTCCCCACATAATGAGCCAAAACCCAGAGGACTCAGTCGGGGGAGGAAAAGTGGACGATCAGGAGACGAGACAATCACAAAACCCTCTTCCACTGGCTGCTAGGATCCAGGACATGAACCATGAACCAAAACTGAACAGACAGACTAACAGAAAGACAATTAATAATCTGGCCCTGAATGAGGGCTGAACTGAATATAAAACCTAACAGGTGAGGAATAAATTGAAATGAGGCAGGGAGGGAAACAGCAGGTGAGAGGAATTACTAATTAGGGAGGAGCAAACAGACCAGATCACGACATGTATTTGAGTTATATGTATTTCTTGTGTCACTCTCCTTCTCATAGCTCCCTTCTAGTTTCTTCTGTCCACACCTGCTCCCAATTAGTGTTTTACCCAAGTCTTTGTTATGTTTGACATATACTGTATACGCCTCCTCTTCGGTTACTGTTTGCTGGTTTCTCGTCGTTTCTTGGCTCCTCCTGTTTGCTTTCCCTGACTTCTCCTGATTTCTGATTTTTCTGTATTTTGTTTTCGGACTTTTGCTCTGTTGCCCTTTGGATAATTAAATCTGCAAGAAACCACCTTTAGCTTCCGTCTCTGCATTCGGGTCCTCTTCAGACCTGCTCTCAACCTGATAGTAAATAAGAAGTGTTGATGGGAAGATGGATGGAGTTAAATACTGGACTATCCTGGAAAAAGACTTATCAAGTTTGTCTTTCAAATGGACACCAACCATAACAAATCATTTACATCAAATTATGTTTTTCTCTGTGAATGGCTTAAAGTCCACATCTAACTGCAAAACAAAAAAAATGTATAAAGACCTAAACTTTGAGGTTTAAAGATGCTCTTTGTCCAATATATGTGCATAAAAGGCTTTTACCTTTCCCTTCTGGTGTTCATTGGATCTCAGTAAAATACATTTCAGCTTGTTGTAAGTACGAAAGTAAGTAGGGATGCACGATATTGGGATTATGGCCGATATCCGATATCGATATTTTTAAAACTCATAACCTATGACTCGATACCGATGTTAAAGCTGGACAAAAATAAGTAGTCATTGAAAATAGCAGTTTTGTTATCCATTTCTGACACTTGAAAAATAATATACTCAAATATATTTTCATATGCTGATATCAAATAGATTTTAAAAACGCGGTATCGATCTATTTTACTTTTCAAAATCTGGTGAAATTTCATCGCTCTTGTTACAAACTCTGCGTGATATTTTGCAAATTCTTGTGAGATTTTGTTAGTAAATAGATCGATACCGCTACAATATATCAACATATAAAAATATGGCAACTTATTTGGTGAATTTTCGGGATTTCGTGCAGCATAACGCATGACATATAGCAATATTTCATTAGGTAAAAAGAGATTGATATGGTGTTTTTAAATGGCAATATATCAGCATATGAAGATATTGGGATATTTTAATGTATCAATATTTTTCCCTCGTCTTTAGAAGTTTTTAAGTCTGTAAAAGAAGTTTTTTGAGGAAGAGGTAGTAGTATTTTTATTTTTTTTTTAGACTTTAGAAACTCAGAAGCTGATCAAATAAATATCGGGTTAAATATCGGTGGGGTGGCCGATGTCCGATATTCAGTTTTAAGGCCGATACCGATAGGGGGCCGGATTATATCGTGCATCCCTAGTCGTAACAGTTTTCATTTTTATCATCATATTTTTTATATTTTTGTCTCCTATACAGCTCAAACATATTGCCCCCGATGGGATTAATAAAGTGATCTAAGTCTAAAAGAAATGTCATTTTCTTAGTTTATGCTTTTAGAGGTTTGGTGCCGAGTATGAAAAGGTCGATTTATTTTATTTTTTCTATTTGTCTGCAAGAAAAACAAGCATAAAGTGCTTCTTTTTTTTCTTCTGCAGATCCTCCAACACCACCATGCTGTCCATGAGATCTCCTACATCGCCAAGGACATCACGGACCATAGAGCCTTCGGTTATGTCTGTGGGAAGGAGGGAAACCACCGCTTTGTGGCAATCAAGACTGCCCAGTCGGTCAGTGCTTGTGTGTTAAGACATTGCTTGTGAATTTTAAATGTTGGTGAAAAATACTCTCACCATGGGAGGCGAGGATGTTTTACTGACTGATTATAAGCCTGAACAATATATTTGCACGGTGATGTCATAGCGAAAATCATTTATATATAACAAACATTCCATAGAAACAGAATGTTGGGTATTTTTATTTCATCAACAAACTTTCAGCATAAAACTATTTGAATTTGTTTTATGGATCTTATTAAAAGTAAGTGGCCTTTTTTTCCTGCTGCAGACCTTTCAAGTCTGTTTTATTATCATATAGAGCTCCTTTTCATGTGTGTTTGGAACCGATTTTCATTTGACCCAGATTTTCATCCTAAGTGGACAAAGATTTGTCCTAACGGGAGGGGCGGCCTAGTGGTTAGGGCACAGAGCTTAGAATCCCGAGGTTCTGAGTTCAACTCCAACTCTAACAAACTGCCACTCTTGCTCTCTGAGCAAAACCCACTGCTCCCCAATGGGATGGGTTAAATGCAGAGGTAAATGACTCCAATGTGAGATCAATAAAGTTCAATCATATATTTTTATATTATTTTAAGAACAACTCACCAGCGTAAAATCTCGTCATAAACGGGAGGATGTCGGTGACAGCTGACACTGAAGTCCAACGTCAGCATGGACTGAGGTGTTGGGCAAGAATGAAAAGTCTGCTTTAAAATTAACGTTTGCAGCTTCCAACACCAGCAGGACAAATTCCTTCTGCAGAGAAATGCTGAGCTCTTTGGCCTCAAGGACAAGAAGAATGTTTGGAGGAATCAAGTTAAAGCTGTTAAACATACCGAACTCTTTCCACAGCATCATCAGAAAAGAAAGAGCAATCCAGGGGATGGTTGGAGTCCGGAATGATTAAGACTTTAAAGGGGTCATAGAATGCAAAACAGAGTTTCCACCATAAAACCGGCGAATCCAAACGAAGCGCCGAGTTGGCGTAAATTCAGGGATGTTGCCGTATTTGGGTCTGACTGGACTTGGGCCGGTAAGGCAGGCGAGGGGAAGCGCGGGATCACCTTTGTCCATTATTGTCACAAGGTCAAGTTCGGTCGCTCCATCCCCTGCTGGCTCCCTGCCCCCGTCCGCCGGGGTTCCTGTACCAGCCCTAGAGCTCATGGTTCGGTTCGTTGCCCGGTGTGTTTCGACTGCAAGCTGCACCATAGTCGACCAAAATCCCTGACGATTTTTACATTCCCCCCCGGACATTTTTTTAGCTATGAAAAGTAGGACATGTCGGGAAAAAAGAGGACGTCTTGGTCCCCCTACCATATCAACTATTTGATGTTTCAGTGAGTGAGTGAGTGCGTTTGTTGCTATGATGCATCTTTTGCTCAGCAACTTGGCTCGTTGTAAACCAACCAATCAGAGCACAGCTCATCTAAAATATTCCGCGATCAAAACCATAAAGGAAGAAACGCAGATGCTCCCTGTCCTTTTCTTTTCTCATTCTGGGGCTTTTAACCAGGCTGCATTAGGGCCTCATAATAATATGCCACTTTCAGCCCAACCAATGTTACACACACCCTATTAGAGACCTGAAGGGACCAGATAATCTCTATAGAATCATTCTATCACCCTATTAGAGAACCTGAAGGACAGATACCTATAGAATCATTCTATCACCCCTATTAGGAACCTGAAGGACCAGATACCCTATAGAATCATTCTATCACCCTATTAGAGATACGAAGGACCAGATACCCCTATAGAATCATTCTATCACCCTATTAGAGACCTGAAGGACCAGATACCCTATAGAATCATTCTATCACTATTATTGGAGACCTGAAGGACCAGATACCCTATAGAATCATTCTATCACCCTATTAGAGACCTGAAGGACCAGATACCCCTACCAGATAACCTATAGAATCATTCTATCACCCTATTAGAGACCTGAAGGACCAGATACCCCTATAGAATCATTCTATCACCCTATTAGAGAGACCTGAAGGACCAGATACCCTATAGAATCATTCTATCACCCCTATTAGAGACCTGGAAGGACCAGATACCCTATAGAATCATTCTATCAATCTCTATTAGAGAGACCTGAAGGACCAGATACAATTCTATAGAATCATTCTATGACTCCTTTAATATTAATGATAAATATTTATGATCACGCATTACTTCACGAGTACATCTGTGTGCAGTATTTTTTCAGATCCTTTCTCAGTGGTACAAACCCTTTTCTGTTTAGCTCATGCGTATTTTGCATTTTAAACGCAGTTTACTGTTGATAGTTGCAGTTTTAGTGAGAAGGTCTGGATCAGTCCTGCAGCAGCATCCTCTACATCATATCCAGCATCTCTCTGGGCTCTGATATGATTGTTGTTGCTGCTGTTGTATCTGTGTGCCTGGCTTGTTTTATCCGGATGCAGCTGCCTTGCTCTGTAGCCATATTGATTTCCCATACTGAGTCAATGAGGGTTTGAGTGTGTGTCACCTGCTCTAATGGCATATCCATCCTCCCAGGGCCATGAACCGTGGCTCTTTGACTTAGACTGATTCCCACACACACACCTCAGCCTGTATTCACAATTGCACGGCGTGATTGAAAAACGGTTGCTTTCCCAATGCCGCCCTGCCTAACGGTGTATCACAGAGCTGTGTTTTCCTCGCTCAGCTAAGCTGCCATTTACCTGGTGTGTGCCCGAGGAAAGGTCATAATTATATTTTACTCCGTCTCTCTTGGAGTTGAACCCGCCATCACCGGCACTCAGGCTGTTAGTGGTGGAGGAAACAATGAGAGGGATGAAAGAGCAGAGCTTATTGCGGTGGCTGTAATTGGAAAGTAACCACTTTGATGTGAATTAACAAAGTGTCTCTGTCGTCAGGAAGTCTAAGACTTAAAGTTGTTCAGAAAAAGGCCAATTTGGGGTTACATTCAAAAGTAATTGGCTTACTGCTCAAAGTCCCAGAACAAGAAAGACACGTCTTATTTGGTCAGTTCTTTGTGCCGATGGAGGAGCCCTAATTGTGTCAGAAAGGATTGCCTCAGAGTTCAGTCTTTGTTATAACTTGATGTAAAACTTACCCAAGTTAATATTAGGAATAAAAAGCAGCTTTTCAGGTTTATACAAAACGTAGAATTCTACAAAAAGACTCCCACTATTGAAAACACCAGATTGAGCACTGCTGTAAAAAGGAATTTTATGTGATTATTATTTTATTGTATTTTATTTTATTTTATTATTTATTCTCCTTTAGGATTTTTTTTAGAGAGCAGTATTCATGTTGGCAATACTTATAGCAAGATGACCTTATTATGAAGCAACAAAATCAACCCCCAACCATCACACTGCCACCACCATGTTTGACCATTAGAATGGTTTTCACTTTCTGAAATGCAGATGCCTCATGCAACAGTATCAGGCAAAACAACAAACTGAAATATTTTATAGGCCAATACCTTTAAACAGAATACACTCTTGTTTTTGAAGGATCTTTGTTTCCTTATATAAGGCGTCAGTTGCTGAGAGAATGCTCACAAAGTATTTCTTTCATCATTCTTGTCTGGAGCATTGGTGTGCCTTAGTTTCGAAAGGTTTTTATTTAATGGAAAAGCGAGTTTAGACTAAAAGAAAAAATATATATATATACACTCACCGGCCACTTTATTAGGTACACCTGTCCAACTGCTCG
>JAGKQL010000049.1:443744-460187 GCA_018398635.1 Cyprinodon brontotheroides
TACTGCTCGTCCAATGTATTCCAAGTGTCCTGAGTGGGTAGCATCCAGAATTTACTCGAAACGAAGTCATTTAGAATGTTTGTAGAGGCATAAACAATAGTGTATAGGTTTTCCCTAATCTATTGTCTCCTTGCCTTACATGTCTATTAACGTAGGGTCCATGCATTAGTTTGCAGTTATTCCTTTCTAACTTTCATTTCCAGGTGATGCACAATTTTCAAAGCTTGAAATGTTTTTTAAAACTTATTATCTATTATTTACCTGACTTGATTTTTTTTAGGGATTGATGTAAAGAGTGCTGGGAATAAGCCAATGCGGCACTTTTTTGTATGTTGTTTTCCTTCCATTCACAAGTAGGCACTTCCTTTGCTGGTTGATCACAAAGAATCCCAATAAATTACTTTTCATTTGGTGTTTATCATCTAAATAAATGTAAATGTCATTAAATTGTGAACAGAATGTAATCAGCTTTGAGTTGAAGGACAATCAGGTCTTAGTCACCTCAGGTTAGTCAATGATTATGGGAACCAGGAGCCAGGAGCAGCGATGTGTGAGTTTTAGATGGGTGTGATTGGTTAACGTGTGTTCTTGTGGTTTTAGGCTGAGCCTGTGATTCTGGACCTGCGGGACCTGTTCCAGCTCATTTATGATATAAAGCAGAGAGAGGAGAAGGAGAAGAAGGCCCAGAAAGACAAGCAGTGTGAGCAGGCGGTCTACCAGGTACTCGCCAAGCTTTCCTTGGGTTTTTTTTCTTGTTTAAACCATCTGTCAAGCATTCCCAGCGTTACACCACAGTCTTTTGACAGATGAGACAGGTGAGAACTGAATTTAGATAGAAGAAAGCCGTGTGAACCCTTTTAGGTTCCGGTAATGGTACCATTGTGCTTGTTTCCCCTCTTTACATCTGCTGCTTAATTTCTTTTTATCTCCCTGTAATTTTCTCTTTAATGATTACCCGACGATTATCTGAATGCCGGGAAGTCTTTCTGCTTACGGCTGAACTCTTTGCTTCACTCCTCTCCGGTTTTTCTTTTCTCTCCTTCCTTTGTTGCCGCCGGTGCTCCGCTTCAGACGATACTGGAGGAGGACCTGGAAGACCCGGTCTACCAGGTAACTCCCTGACCAATCGCATCGCCTCACTGTCACCTGCTGCCTCGTAGTTTGCTCCTCTCTGTGTGCACTGTGGGGAGACAGCTCTTGTTTGGGGACATTATGGAAGTAGTGGACCGAATAACGGGAAGAGGTTCTGCTTATATTAGCGACACCTCGTTTGAGTTTGTGTGCCAATGCAACCTCAGAAATAAGTGCATGTGTAGCTGAAGTGTGTGTTAATGTTGTTTTTTTCTTCTGCTTAAAGTCTCCTCCATGTATCGCAGAGATCTGCTCTTCAACTGCTTTTTAATGACGATGCTCTTTACTAATCACCTCTGCAGTTTCCCCACTTTTCTCTCAATTTTCTTTATCACCCAATTTTCCTCCTGCTTCTTCTTCTTTTTCTCTCCCCTCTATCCCCCCCTTTGCTGCTGACGTTGTAGTACATTGTGTTTGAGGCCGGACACGAACCCATCCGTGACCAATCAGAGGAAAGCATTTATCAGGTACTCAGAAGCTCATATCCTCTGCTTGTGTCTTGCTTAGCTTTAAACTACAGTAACTGTGAGTAAACTGCTGACGAGCTGCTGAAGGCATTTAAAGTTCTGGAGATTTCATCTCTTCCATTTTCCGGACACTCTTTATAGGCTGTGTTGCTCTTTAATGGGGTAGATGTGTTGTGGCCTGTGCATAAAATTAATAGCTTCTGTTTTTAAAGCATAAAATGCGCAGTCTGGATGTAAAAGGCTGTAAATATGGGCTGAAATGTAGCAGCCAAGATTTTCCCGAGGGCCGATCCGGCTAAAGCCTGCAAGTCTGGGGAGATGAGTCGTTCCCGCTGCTCCTCAGAGACTGGGGCAGACCTGCGAGGGATGATTGGGTGGGTGGGTGGATGAGGAGGGGGGGTGTTAACCCTGCTTCCGTTCCCCACGTTCACCAACAGATGAAAGAAAGTGGAGGGGGAAGAGAGATTAATCACCAGCCCCTCGTTTGATCTTTAAATAAAATGGATTGAAAGTGGAGGGGTGGACGGTGGGGTGCGCTGGCACGTGCACAATCATACAAAAACAAACACACATACAAGCAAATCCCGACGCATACATCAGGGCGTGCTGTAAGTAACGAGTGGCTCATCCAGCCTGCAGCCACAGAGGAGCTGCAGAATGAATAAAGATGGCAGCTTCTCCAAATATGCATCTGAAAGATGCAAACAAGGCATTGAAAGGAGGTGATTGGATGAGGGAAGCTGTGCTAGATTTACGTCCAGATTTTCTTTTTTTTTTTGGGTCATTTTTCATTTACCAGTCGCTCTAATTAGAGCACAGCTACAGTGCCCTGCAAAAGGAACCGCAGACCTTCATGTTTTAATTTCAGATTTTATATCACAAGGAGACATGGCTCTCATAACCTTTGACTAATTTAAATCCAAACACCAGTGTTTGCAGCTGTAATCAACCACCTTTATTCTTTCTCTAAATATAATCCAGTGCAAAGAATTATCTGATTATCAGAGTGCAAATTTAATCTCCCTCTACATTCTGCTGGTCTATACAGGATTAAATTTAGGTCAAGAACTTCAATTAGCATGAAAGAAATAGAGATTAAATGGAGAAGTTTAAAGTATGCTTAGGTTATAAAACCATATCCTGAGCTTTAAATATCAGATCCTTGAATAAAAGGCCACGGAAGAAGATCATTAATCAGAGCTGACGGGTGTCTTTGGGGGAGCTACAGAGTATCTATTAGCAATGCACGCTACAAATCTGTTCTTTTTTCCGGGTGGATCATCTGACCTATGAGGAAAAGCTGTTAGAAGCTAAATGGAAAATTGTTGAACCTTTAGGAGTTGATGATGGCGTCTTGCCGTCACCCTCCAGATGAAACACTAAACATGGAGGCCGCGCCCATGTGGGAAGGTCGAGATCAAAGAAGAGTCACAAAGTCCATTTGAAAACGGGTGGCTTGGTTTGAAATATTTCCAGAGATACTTTTCCTCCAGTCAGACTCTATCTAGAAATAAACTGAACTGAATATCCCCAAAACAGACACGTTCACAAGTCATTTTTTTGCAAGTCTCAAGTCTTGAGAAGGCCTGTCACTATAATCAATTAATCGCACAATAAATTCTGATCACTCGATTAATTAAAATAAGTGCAATAATTTGTGTGCTTTCCTGTTTCTCCTTGTGTTTTCATCTCCGTCACTGAGACGGTATAGCTTAAAGGTCACTATTATATCTATGGAATGATCATCATCTTGAACGGGTAAATGAAAAATACAATTTAAAAAAGCACACACGCAATTTTTTTTCCAGTTAAATTTTGCATCTTTATTTTTTTCTTTCAAAAACAACAATTTTCTTACAGTATTTACCTGACATTTGTGGTTACAACTTTTTCTAGTTTTAGGAGTAAATGTCTGCTCTTTTTATTTTTAAGTGAAAATGAGGGGCTGTGGAAAAAAAAACAATCACAATCCTGCTTTTTATTAATACATATGAAGTTAGCAACTACAACAGATAAAGAAAAACCCTAAATAAATACCAGGACAATAACAATTCTTTCATAAAAGAAACATTGTGGCAATAACTTTTTGTAACTTAATGCCCTGGAACAGACAGAACCGACTTGGCGGGCAGTATTTTAAATTCAATTCAGTTTATTTATTTAGTGCCAATTCACAACATTATTCACAACATATTTCTCCTCTACGACTGCCATGAAGTTTTTAAAGCTTGGCTTGTCGATCATGCATGCATGCGCACGGGCGCGCGGGCATATATGTCACGTAGCGTTGCGTCAGTGACGTCAGAGCTACGTGACGGTTTGACAGCCACTCTGCCGTTATTTTTTTTTTTTTTACACTCTGCTGTGTGCGGGTAAGGCGGCGGCGATCAGTCAAGTTAGTAAAACAAAAAACACTTAAAAATAAAATATTGTTCACAAAGTCAGAAATCCGCGAGTCTCAGTCGAGCCTGAAGTCCCTCAAATGCAAGTCTAAGTCGAGTCTAAAGTTATTAAATATGCGACTTAAGTGCGACTCGAGACTTTTGACAAAAAGTATCAGCAAGTACATGTCAAAACATTTTTTTTAAAGAAAAACAAGTTAAAAAAAACACGTAATTCTTCTATTTTACTACTTTGCATCGATTTGCATTGGTTTATCAAAGATATCTTGTTGAAATAAAGTCTCAGGTTGCAGAGTGGCGGCGTAGTGGTTAGGGCTTTACGCTTGGAATCCATAGTTTCTCAATTCGAGCCCCACTCCCACAGACTGCCACTCTGGGTCTCTGAGGAACGGCAAAACAGCCGCCCACTGCTCCCCAAGGGGACGGGCTAAATACAGAGAGTAAATGGCAATAAAAAATTAAAAAAAGGAATGTAAAAGTTCAGGGAGTGTGAATACTTTTGAAAGGCACTGTAGCTGCATGAGTGCAGAGAGGAAACAAAAGAAGCTGTTTGGTTCATGCATGCATCGTGGCGTCACATCTTCTGATCGCAGACATACAAAGCAGTCTGTCTGACACTGAGATATTACATGTCTCTGTGTGTGACAATGTGAGTTATTACATGTCTGAGGGTGTGATCAGCAGCCTGGATAAGGCCTTTATTAACCTAGTCAATCAGCTTTCATTCCACTGATTTTAATCCCCAGCACCCAGCACCACACACATGCACAATTGTTGCACCAGCAACAGTAAGCCAAGTGCAGGGTTTGGTTTTTTGCTACCCTTACTGTATGTGGCTGTACTGGAACATGGATGTATTGTCTTATTGCTCATTGATCTGGAGGTAACCGGCTCTCTCGGGTGTTCTCTCAACACACTGATTGATTGTGTAGGTTCCCACCAGTCAGCAGAAGGAAGGGGTCTATGACGTCCCAAAGCGACACCCAGTGAGTGACCGAGTATCATCGCCCGTGTCCCGGACATCCACCTTAGCCTGCCTCCCCAATCCCAGACAAACCTCTCAGCCCTTTTCACTTTTCCTCTAGTGGAATAAAATCTCCTGTTTTACAGCATTAAAAACCTCTAAACCTGTTTCTGTATTCCCATCCATTGATCAGGTTTATCTGATTGTTAGCCCTGAGAGGTTTGCTGGGATTCAGTGCCTTGTTCGGTGTCTTGTGCTGATGTTTCTGCTTGTGATGGCCCGTTCCCGCTCCCCGTGCTCCATGGTGCCTGCATCTGATGGTTTCTCGGAATAACGCCTTTTTTAATGTCTGTGGCATGTCGGTCTGCTCAGCGAAGCCTGCCTGGCAGTGCTTAGACGGGTGAAACTCTGCATGGCCATGTGTCAGACTGCACGGAACTCATGTTTTGTGTTTTATGTTTATCTTATTTTTTTATCTGCATGGAGTTACAGTAACATATATGCTGTATTTGGGGTATTTGAGCAGATCGTTATCCTGTTAATGCTTATCAGAACTTGTATATGAAGGTTATAGATGCAGAGAACTCAAATACCATCCCGCCCCTCAACCTAAAGATTTTAAAAGCCTTAAAAACATTAATGTTTTATTATTATTCCATAATCTCACTGTTTAAAATCTGTGATAAACAAACATCTTACCAAATGAAAAATTCACTTTTAGAGAACTGTAACAAAGAGAGCCATCTTAAGGGCACCGGGCTAGAAACAAAAAACTAGAAACAGGGTTTGACGTTAAGGATTCGGGCAAGTGACTTTCACATTTCATTTGCCCAGAAACAATTTTTACTTGCCCAGTATAATGTTTGATAAATATAGTTCCTAATATTCATTTTTGTATATATATCAATGAAACATGTTTGTTTTTTAAAATGTTTTTTGTAATTCAGTATTTTTTAAGTTTCCAGGTTCCTGGTGTGTATCTGCATGCGTCAGATAATGAACTCAAGCCTACATTACCGTGTTAACATGCTTTTCAATCCTTCCTGCACATTCTTTTCAAACTAAACTTTGCTTTAAACTGTTGTGTGCTTGGAAAAATATAAATTGTAATGTTAAAAATCTAAAAAAAAAAACTTGACAGGTTAAAAACTTAAGATAAATCACAAGACAGAAGTCAATGTCACAAATGAATAACTTTTTATTTTATGTTTAAACAAGATAATACTATTAATATAATGTGACTTTTCTAGAGAATCATTAAACATACTTATTTTATTCAGGGTTTCCACAGTCTGACATCATTTTCAGAATTCCCTGACTTTTAACTGACTCAGGATTAGTTTTTCCTGATAAAAGACAATAATAATAACATAACAGGTCACCAATCTAACATGTTTAGCTCTATAACATTTAAATGCACCTCTCCAATGTCTGAGAGAAAAAAATGTAATGAACATTTTTTAATATATGACCTGCATCACTGTACAGTAGACTGCCATATGATAGCGCTTTCTAGCTTGTTTGTCGTTTTGTAATCGACATCAAAATTACCGCCAGGTGGACAAAATCACTAGCCCTGGGTGCCATTCCGAACTTAGTCCCACCCACAGCGTTTGAGGTCAGGAAGTTCGGTCTGGCATTGCTCAATAGTAGCGCCGGTATGCTAGCACAATATCTGGCGGGCCAATCAAATTGTCAGGGCGGGCTTTATACGATGATGGACAGATGATCAAACAGTAAATCAACCATGTGACCAAAGCGCCGCTTGGGTGACAAACAACAATGGCTGCCGCTGGAGAGTTGAGGTGAGTAGATTCTGCTATTAGGTCTGTTCTAGAAGATATCGACAGCAAATTAATTTTAAAAGAGGAACAGAGAAACGCGATCAAGGCTCATCTTCTTTATTCTAGGCGTGCAACTGCACGCTTTTGATTTTTGTTGACAACAACTATGCCTCGCTTAACATACGTCACGCACTCCGTTGCTCTTATTGGTTGTAGGTCTATCCAATTGAGTGCAGAGGCATTTTTTTTCCTGGTTCTTTCAAAACACGCCCCATAATCACAGCTCTATGGAGCAGCATCAGACTCATATTCTGACTAGAATTGAGTAGGACTACGTCGAGGCTAAAAAATCATGTCATCTGGCGGGTGAAAAATCACCAGTTTTCAAATCACGCGAGAATTTGTACAAAACAACAAAAAAATGGCGCGACAACAGCTTCTGGGTCGTTTTCATCGAATGTCTCTTTATGCGTTTTAAAGTAATTTTGAGCGATAAAAACATTTTTGCGATGATTGCACTTGTCCGGCAGGCAAATGCAATGAAATTTGTACTCTCCCGGACAATAAAAACTACTGTGATTGTAAAATATCGAGCCCTGCAGATATTCCTTTCCTGCCATTACCACCGTTAGCATGTAGAGTTTGACTTATTCCACTAGGACCCGAGCTTTTTGATTTGGCCCAATAAGACTTCTTTGTTTTTTCATCCTCCTTTGACCTCTAGCACATTGGAAGACACTGTCACTACCCGATCCGTCCCGGAAGTACGATCCGCCCATTTGCGCAACCAGATATACATCCTGGTCACCCTTGATTCTATTTAATAAAACACACCTAAATTATGTTTTTTTCAATCCCCAAAAATGGTAAGTTAACTAAACTACAATGTGTTAAAGGTTAATAATGTATTTCCTAAGCAAATAAATGCCCTAAAATCCTTTCTGTTTTATCAGTCATCTTTGCCCAATCTAAGCTAACTTTTTCGGCGCTGGATTTAAACATAAATCTAGTCTTTTTGAGTTTTGTTTTCATTGTTTTAGTGTTAACATTATTGTATATAGTGCATAACCTAAAGAAAGAAACAACTAAAATGCAAATAAACACAGTTTAATCTTATTTTGCCAGACCGCTCTGAGCATGTCTCATGATGACGTCAGAGAAGCAGTTTAACAGGAAAAAATGTAAAAAGCATTAAAATTGTCTCAGAAAAGTCAGAAAATGTTTTTTAAAGATGTCTTTTAGCATTCTTTAATGAGTTAAGGATAGAAATAAGTAATTTTAGTACCATAATTACACTATTTATGAAAACCTGGACGTATATCTTGCTGCTCATACTGTATTTAAATAAGTTGATGGTACGGATTGTGCTTCTGGGACGGTTCTGGTAGTGAGAGACACCGTGCAACTGGAAAATGAAACTCCTATGCATTTAGCATTGTAGCAAACACAGTCTGATCACCAGATATCCCATAATGCAAAGAGGTTTTGGAGAATTAAAAAACTCACCCTATTACAGCCTAAAATGTATTTTCTTAGCTCAGGATGCTTGAAACTATAGGTGTTTGAAAACATTGTTTATATTGAATTGAACAAGTCAATGAGTATTAAAATCCTCACGTGGTCAAACAAAAGGAAATATTGTAATGGCAGCTTCAGATTGAACAGTGCAGCAGCTTTTGTGTCAGATTTAGAACAAAGGCACGTTGAACAGAGGTTGTTCTGTTTTAAAGACCATTGAAACCTTGTTTGAGTGCATTACTTTATGAGCTTATTCAAATAGCTCAACTATTTCTATACAAACTAGTTGGGTGTAATATGTAAACTGATATAAAGGGGTCTTTGACAGGAAAATGATCCTAAAAGTATAACTAAATCAACACAGGAAAATGCTGGTGGAGATTCCCAGTCATCCAGGTCATAGTGATTCCATAAAGTTCAAGTTGGAAAAACAAACCACTGGACTTCAAAATGTCTGGATTAACATTGAATTCCAGGAAAATTGAAAACCAGTTCCACCCCTTAACAATGGATGGCCGTTTTCAGAGGAATGGGCCAGTATCGGGTATGGCAGGCCTGATACTGTCAACAATGGGTGGTGAGGTTGCTCGAGGACCCAGATGCAGAGATGAGTTCTGAGATGTTTAATTGCAGACCAAAGGTAGCAGAGGCAGAAATCCAACTTAAAATATTAAACAAACCAAAACCATGGAGACATCAGGGAAAAAACCAGCCTGAGGACCCGGGGAGAGACAAACTGAGTAGACAGCAATGAGAAGGAACCAGCACAGAATGACTGCAGAGGTGGAGTATTTAAGGAGAACAGAACAAAGGATGGACTAAGGAGCTGAATGAGGAGCAGGTGTAGGGTGGAACTGGCAAGAGGGAATCCAAGGGGAAAGAAAACAATCACAAGGGGGCAGCAGAGAGTAACTAAAAAAGAATGCTTGAAGATCATGGAAAATAAAAATCAAAACAACTGATAACAGAAAACTGAAAACTCAGAGTCACAACAAATGGGAAGAACCATAACAGATACTGGCATTATTAAGGGGGGGAGCTGCATGTTTTCTAAGCCAATACAAGGCTTTTGTTGGGCTACTCTAAAAAAAAAACCTGCAACTCAACGCTAATCCAGACATTATGAATTAAAAAAACTTCCTGGATGGGAAGTAAAACGTTTTCAGACTTGGAAAATAAAGTCCAGTGGTTTATTTACTTTAACTTTTTTGAACACAGGAATAGTTAACCTGACATAAAATAAATCATCCTTTGCTGTGATTGTCTCCAGCCTCAAGAGTTTTACTAAAAAAACTGCGTGGTGAAGAGAAGGGAGCATAAGATTAGATGCAGGAGTGTTGATGAGCCAGAAAAACTGCAAAGAAAATGTATTTTAGAACCGTGTTTCTGTGTTTTATCCTCGTGAGATGATATAAAAGAAGACTCAGTATGCTCCGACTGAATTAATGAAACTTTGTGCCCTTCAACACATCCCACTACAAAAATACAGATTCTTAGATTAAAGGGTTGATTTTTTCTTTAAGGTGTTATTTCCTGATGATGGTTCCTCATCATAAAATAACCTATTTTGAAATCTTTTACACATCTTTACCAGAGGTGACAATAAATATGTTTCTATCTGTAAATCTGTAAAAGCTTGTTACTGTGCCTATAATCAAAGATGACCTTCACCGGTCTGCCTTATATCTCATCTGCTCTCTGCCTATAAAGATGATCATTTTATTGGTGCCTTATTCAATCTTCTATAATCCACACGCTCACAATAATCAGGCTGCCGTCCTGTGGATGCGTGGGAGTGGATGTCTGCTTAGATGTGACACCTCCTCCCTTCTAGCTATTGTATTCCACGTTGGTGTGCGCCCTCATTACATTGCAGATCCCTCCGTGTTTGCTTGTGTTCCTCTGCAGTTGGTCTTTTTCTCCCTTTAAACTGCTCCCCTTGTACTCCGCTGGCAGCCGCATTTCCAATCCCATACATTTAGGTAGCATCAGTCTCACAGTTTTCTGGATGCTTATTATCTCCACATTTGGTAAGAAGCTTACCGGCACCGTAGCTTTTTTTGTTCTCTCCTCACCGGCTCACAACACATGCTGCTTTTTGGATTGCCTTTGTGCGGGTAGGTGTCTTAATGTGACCAAATCCAACATGTCTCTCTTGTTGTGGAACCAATTGGACTTTGCAGCTTTCAGAAGACACTTTAATACGATTGGAAGATAGATCCAGTATCAGGGAGAGGACGGCTCCTGCTGTACTCTTCAGTCTTCTCAGCATTTGACACATCAGTCTGTGATGCAATAAAGCGAGAAGCTTATTGTATTTTCAACAGCAACATTTTCCTTCTGTTCCAGAAATCCAAAACATAATTCAGAGAGCTTTATGAATACACGCTGACAGCAGAGCATCACCTGTTGGAAATGTTGAAATATCTAAAGCTTGAAGTCAGGAAGGTATCGTCTTTCCCTCCAGTCTGGAAAGTAACAAGAAGTAATACAGGCTTGTGTGTTGGCCCAACTTATAACCAATTAAATATCTGCCTAAAGCCCTAACAGTATTTAAATCTTACAAAATATAGATTACAGATCTTGTGTGGTTGTTTTTTGTTATTATATTTATTAGGAATGGTTCATTTTTTTTTCTCATGTAATCACTTTTACCATATGTATTGAAAGATTAAAACAACATCTCCCAGGCTGACTCATATGGAAGCAAATCGTTACCATATTTCAAATGAAAAAAGCGTTTCCAGAAATGCTTTTTCATTTTAAGAATGTGGCTGCATTGTTTGACTCATAAATGAAATTTGTAATCAATCATCCTGTTTGCATTTTAATTTTCTTCTTTAACACCACTCATCATTTAAATTAATTAAAATTAAAAAGAAAAAGACATTGAGATTTATTTTTCAAAATTTACCCCGGCAAATACATACCAAAATTCTATTTGAAATTTAAAATTTTAGCTGATTATAGCTGGCCACCTGCTATAATCAGCGCCCCCTACCGAACAACATGGGTAGCCCGGTCACCAAGGACCGGAGGAAGAGCGGCTGCTGATGTCACTCTGCTGCGCCCGCCGCTCAGAATGCTTTTTCGTTTTCGAGTTATGGACAGTACTTTGCAGGCAGGCCATGAAAATGAAAAAGCAATGTCCGCTGTGTTTTCTCTTTGATTATGGCATAAAAATGAGCAGTCATAAAGAAGAAAATACAAATGCAAATCGGATGATTGATTACTAATTTAATTTATGAGTCAAATAATGCAGCCACATTCCTAAAATGAAAAAGCATTTCTGGAAACGCTTTTTCATTTTCAAATTTTACATTTCAAATTGAATTTTGGTATGTATTTGCTGGGGTAAATATTTGACTAGGATTGACGCGATATTGGGATTTTGGCGATATCCGATATCCGATATTTTTAAAACTCATGTAAGCCGATAACCGATATCGATACCGATGTTAAAGCTGGACAAAAATAAGTAGTCATTGAAAATAGCAGTTTTGTTATCCATTTCTGACACTTTGAAAATAATAAACTCAAATATATTTTCATATGCTGATATCAAATTGATTTTTAAAACGCGGTGTCGATCTATTTTACTTTCAAAATCTGGTGAAATTTCATCCTTCTGTTACAAACTCTCGTGATATTTTGCAAATTCTTGTGAGATTTTGTTAGTAAAATAGATCGAGATAGCGTCAATATATCAACATATAAAGAAAAATATGGCAACATTTGGTGAATTTTAGGGGGATTTCGTAGCATACTGATGACATATAGCAATATTTCATTAGTAAAAGAGATTGATATGGTGTTTTAAATGGCAATATATCAGCATATGAAGATATATGGGATATTTTAATGGATCAATATTTTTTCACTCGTCTTTTAGAAGTTTTTTAAGTCTGTAAAAGAAGTTTTTGAGGAAGAAGAAGAAGTAGTATTTTTTAGACTTTAGAAACTCAGAAGCTGATCAAATATCGGGTTAAATATCGGGTGGGGTGGCCGATGTCCGATATTCAGTTTTAAGGCCGATACCGATAGGGGGCCCATTATATCGATGCATCCCTAATTTTGACAAATAAATCTCAAATATCTTTTTTAATTTTAATTAAGTAAAAGGATGAGTGGTGTTGAAGAAGAAAATGAAAATGCAACCATGATTATTGATTAGTAATTTCATTTATGAGTCAAAACAATGCAGCCACATTCCTAAAATGAAAAAGCATTTCTGGAAATGCTTTTTTCATTTTAAATATGGTAACGATTTGCTTCCATAGATCAATGTAAGGAACAGTAATGTTTCTTAAATAGCTTTGGCATGAGCCGACTGTCTGTAACAAGGTTATTAAAACTTAAAAAAACATAAAAATGTTCATCTATATTTTAAATCCATTTAATGAAAAAACAGATTGATATTCAACATATTGATTAGTTTGGTGTCTGTCAGAAAAAGGTTTTAGTCTATAAGGTTGTGTTTCTCAAAGTGGAGGATCTCACAAATCTTTTAAAAGACCCGCCCTCTCCACTTGCACATGCACAACCCTGTAGCCGTACCCGAGAGGGAACGCCTATTAAACATGTGCAAGAGCATGCATGAGCCCGTATTTTCTCCTCATATTACCAAATATGATTTCTCCAAATAGCCAAACTTTACCTGTCGAGTAGAAACTTTGCATCCGAGGCATCATTGGGAAGCCAGACCTGTGCTTTCAGTGAACGCCATCATGTGAAAGAATCTGTCAAAAACGTTCTGGTCTGGTTTCTCTCTTCTGAGGCCTTTCTTTTCTTCTCAAACTTCGTAGACACTTTTTCTCTTACAACGCTCGGCCATTTTCAAAGTGAAAGGTGAGCTTCAATGACTTTCTGAAACCGTAGCTCACCACAGATATATGCCTGAAAGTGCGCATGTGCAGAAAAAGAAAACAGGACGAGAAAAGTTAACAGGACGAGCACGTAGGACGGCCTTATGATGATCCACCAGGAAAAAAAGAACATCCTCCACTATACCTTAAATTGTTGTGTAAATATTTGGGCTGGGCAGTAAATTGCAATAAAATCGCAATTAAACAAAAATGCAAATTTCTAATCCCAGAGACCCTTAGTTTTGTTTATGTTAATTTTACAGGAGTAAGATGCAAGTGTTTTCACTCCAGCCTTCAGGTGGTGGAAATAGGCTTAAAGTGGGTCTGCTGCTACACACAGGGGAAGAGAGAGTTGTTGCAAGTACACAGATTCATGCACGCAAGTGGAATAACTGCATGCAAGGTTACAGCAAAGCCCTGCAACAATGGACTCTGAAAAAGCAAACTTTTAAGGTCATTTACATGCAAAGGAAATCAAAGTAAGTTGAAATATTGGCAGAAAATAATCATAATCGTGATATTTTTGCTAAATCGTTCTGGCTGAGTAAATACTGTGGAGGTTTCTTTCTAATTTAGCTGATCTGCTGCTGCTCCATGTTTATTAGAATATAGTTTATTCTACTGCTACTGTAGATTAGTCTTTTCCGTTGTGTTTTAGATGTTAATGCTCTCTCTAAGTAAATGGAAAATAGGCTGAAAGTATATAGTTTTGTTTTTATATAGTTTTTTTGTTTTTTTGTTTCATAAAAATAAACACATCTAATTATGCTCTCAAACGAGCATACAACCCTACATCCAGATGCAGTAGGACATTTTGGGTCAGGTGCCTACCTAAAAACACATCTATATGTCACTAGTTGCATTTCCATTAAATGTTAAATCCTGAGAATTGTGAACAGGAAAATAAATTTGCCAAAAAAAAAAAAAAATCACATTTCCTGATAGAAAATTTTTTTTATGCTTCAATGGGATGTTTTTCTGTTGTATTTCGCAAAACCGCGATAGAAATACTGTTTTTGGATTGCATTAGTCCCGTAATCTGCAGTCGGACTTTACTGCTTTAGAAATAGACGAAGAAGAAAACCAGAAGTAGTTGGAGGAGGATGGCGCCCTCTAGAGCTGTGGCTGAAATATGGATATATCTCATGTGTTGAGATCCGCTGCTGTCATGTTTTCTTGTAAATAAAATAATTGCGAAACTTTCCTTTTTCGAATTTAGCAGAATATTGGCGTAGTTTTGCACACATTTCTAACAGAATAGAACGTTGCAGGTAAATCTAATTAAGCTTGATTCATAGTTACAAACTGAAGATGACTGCAAAGACATGGAAGTAGGAAAATCTTAATTTATTTACACCTTATATGGTCAGAAATATGTGTTTATTATTCTAACTGATATCTATTTATTAATTGTTACAAACTGATTGAAACAGCTCCCATAGTAAGTTTTAAGCTGTGGTTTACAAAGTTTTCTTATTTGCGCTAATCTAATTTACCAGAAAAAAAGAAAAAATAAAGTTTTTTTTACAGCAGTCCCTCCAATTAGCCCCCTTTACTACCCCCATACTCAAACCTATTCTCATTATAGGTGCGTATGAAATCGTACGAAAAGTTATGCACCATAATTTCGTACGTTTTGGACGTTTTTTTTCATGCGTATCGCGCATCTTACGCACCATTCATAAATGTAGAATATAATTTACAATTAGCCCTAACCCTAAGATATAAAACAGCAAGCAAGCGTAGTTAGAGACATGAATAAGGGGATGATTGCACTGTTTTTCACAGTTTTACGTCCGTTCCTTGAGTTGCCATGTTGCTTTTTCATGTCTGCCAGCGCATGCTGATGTGGTTTTTGAGGAAAAAACGTCCAAAACGTACGCAATAGTGTGCATAACTTTTACGTGCGATTTCATACGCACTGATAATGAGAATATGTTGTCATACTGCAGTGATTTATCTGTGGATTATTTAACATTAGTGTATATTTACCGCAGGAATCCCCAAAGTCGGTCCTTGAGGGCGCAGAAAAATACTAGTTTATAAAAATGATTTTACTAACGCGCCCGCACCCCCTCCACACACACACACACTTTGGTTATCTCAGATTTAAGCAATAATTGTTTGTTCCCTCAAAGTAAATATCCTACAATACAATTTTTAAACACTTAGAGGTCAGCCGAACCTTAGGCCAGCCCTGCCTATGATCACAGCTTTCACTAGTGATCCACGCTCTTCTCAACAGGCTGACGGCGGTCAGTGGCATCAAATGACATCCCTGCATGCGTGCCCCCCTCCTCCCACCTCAGATAAAATGATTCCATCAGTTCAGACGTGACCTCCCGTCTGCAGTGATCCCTGCTGGTGTTTACTCTATCACCTCCTTAAACGATGGAAAATCAATAAAACACACACACACATAAACCCAAAAGGGAATTCCAATCTACTGAGCTCTTGATCTCGTAAGACCTGTAATAGAGTTGAATCAACAGAAGCCTCAGCGCCCACATGCAGAGGTCAGCATATTACATTTCTGGTGGACTGAGGAAACATCTCCGCTCAAACACTGGATTACTGCTACATGATCCGAAACCATCATTGCTATGAAAGTAAAGGTTATGCAGTGCATGCATGTGCAGAGCTGTAGAGGTTCCATCCTGTTTGTCTATATTAGTGTAGGTCTGGACCTACTCAATCATTCCACTCTGCCCAGTAAAGATGCCCATAGAGTACCACATTACCTTTTGGGGTTTTATCACGTTTTAATCAGAACTGTTGACATATTTTGCTGGGGTAAGGGGCTTGTATGGGATAGATTGGGTAGTGTAATCATTCCTGTCAGTGAGCCCCCAGCAGCTATGGCTATAATGTAGCTCAGCAGCATCAGTGTGTGAATGTCTGCATGAATGGGTGAATGATTGAATGTAGAGCAAAGCAATTTGAGGTCCTTCGCCTTGATAAAAGGCTATACGAGTACAGGGCATTTACTGCATCGTTTTTAGGTGAAAGGAAAGAAAAGCATGGCTCTCAACAGCATTTTATAAAAATAACATCCCTAAAGCGGGATGTGCTTTTTAGCAAATCGTTCAAAGCACCTTTAGTTGCAAACAAAGCAGCAAGTATGTTGGGCCGGCAGCTTTTTGAGTATAAAACCTCTGACCATTCTGATTGGCTCAAAGACCCCAATCAGGGAGCATCGTTTTTTATGTCTAGCCTCCAATTTATTCCCTGCATTTAGATCTGGACTTCAATTCTATTCAGTTTATTTCTATAGCGCCAATTCACAACACATCATCTCAAGGCTCTTTACAG